>JAODUK010026958.1:0-2500 GCA_027564635.1 Typhlichthys eigenmanni
ACAATAAAACTCTGGCCTGCAGAGTCTGCTTCAGCCCCCAGGGCTCGTTCCTAGCTCTCTCTCTCTCGCTCTCTCTCTCTCTCTCTCTCTCTCTCTCTCTCTCTCTCTCTCTCTCTCTCTCTCTCTCTCTCTCTCTCTCCTATAGTTGGGCCTGTTTCTTTCATCTCCTACTCCTGTTGCCTTCGCTCGACGCTATTTATCATTTTTCCCGTTAACTCTTTCTCTGGTTCTGCCATTGTTCAGTCCAGTTATTATCGGTGATCTTTCTTGCCTTTATGCACCCCCCCCCCCTTCTCTCTTTCCTCCAGAGCAGATAAAAGGTTGAGGAATGCAGTTTACACACAGGAAAACCAGACAGTTTCCTATAACTCTATTGTGTTGATCAGTTGTCAGGTACAAACGTATTGACACACACAAACACACAAGCAGACACACACATTAGCACACTCAGGGGACAAACGTGCGTTATCGGTCACTTACTAACAGGAAACCTCTCTGGCTGCCCTCTTGAGGTTCCCAACAATCGCTGCCCTTGTGTGGTTCGTCTGCATCTGCTAGCTTAGTGTGCTGACTGCTGACCCTACGGAGCTTGTGCCACCGCAGCCAGACACCACTTTAGATAAAGCCCAGAGGTGGTTTGATCCCATTCGGCTCTGTCTGTGTTATTTTCATAGTGCACAACATTTCTCTGCTTGAGGTTTTCTTCCAAACGAGGACAAAAACAAAACATGTATAATTGGACAGACTGTCTGGGGCTGACAGTTCCTTGCAGTCTGACCGTCAGCCAGGGAAGGTATCTGGTTGCTCATTCTGCAGCATCTGACTTGACCTATGACGCAGCGTCGTACAGTTCACTGAATTAATCCCATTGCAGAAAATAATGTGGAGAATGTAGTTGCCATGGCAAATCTTCCTCATCAGAGTCTTAGGGATGTGTGTTTTTCCGCACAGAGTTCATCCAGGTTAATCTGAGAGCTCTCTTTCTTTTGGAAAATATCTGACATGTTCCAAAATGGAGAAATTAATCGGTTGAAAACTACAAGTGAAATATTGCTGACCTGACAGTAAAAGTTATTTGGGAAAATCATTAAATTCTTAAACATTTAAAGGCATTAGTTTGGATTTTTATTGTAAATTTGAGGTGCAAAGAATTTAAGTATGGGGTTCCTCCGTCCTAGATAATGGGTCCCTCGCAGTACTGTTTGAGTGGTCCTCCCTTAAAGTAACAAAGTCCAGGCCGTAAATTCCAAGCTGTGGTTTGTTGGGCTGACTTACTGCGATGGAGTCCATGGTCACGCAACACATTTGGCTCCGACGTGGACTAAATCAGAGCTCACCTCTGTTTGTCTTCTTAATCCTGAAGTCTAATTAGCACGTGCTTTTTGACAGCACAGGTTTATGGCAACATGCTTGTTGTTGTCATCAGAAATATACGTGTCAAACATGGAATGTATGGACGTGGACTGCGTTAGCAGATCCCCAAGCGGAGCACCATCACTGTGCCCTCTTTGTGTTTATCTTTCACTAAATGTGGTTTAACACTGAGTGGATCTGGTGTGACTAGGCCCAGTGTTTTTCATCCTTTAGTAGGAACCAATGATGGACGGTCTCATCAAGATAGAAATAAACAGAGGTTGGCCAAGCAAGGGCGGAGAGGTTTAGAAAACTGATTACAGGCTCTGGATCCGGAGACCACACTTGACCAAGGAATCAACATGTTCACCGTATAAAGTTTCAGGAACAGGCGAAAGGGGGGGGGGGAGGGAGAGAGGGAGAGAGCGAGAGAGAGCGAGAGAGAGAGAGAGAGAGAGAGAGAGAGAGAGAGAGAGAGAGAGAGGAAAAGGGGAAACGTGTTAAAATAGCATCACTCTTGGCTTGCCAACACCAGAGGCACTGCCAGTAGAAACATCGAGGGGAGCCATTTTTTCCAAGGGGAACTACACTCTCCTCGGGAATAGATTCTAAATACAGCCTGATCGCTCATCACTGCTCTTGTAAGCCATGGCACTGGTCTGTTGAGGAATTTACACTTTTATCTCATTTTAATTTTCTCTTCTTCTGATCTGGCATAAAAGCATATGTAACATCTTCACTAATGTGCATTTATGGTAAAGGCCTTATCGTTTGTGAATGTACTCTGCTTCGGCCTCTGTTTGACTTGCAGAGGATAGATGGCATCAGTGAATTGTATGTTTAGATGAAGACGTAAGCCTAAGAGAGTGAATGTGTGCAATGATGCAGCAGTCAGCCAGAGAGTAGATTAGTTTCATGTCAAATGATTCACTTTGGTGTTATCTTAATGGTTTATAGACATGGAAGATAAGTTGACTAGTCTTTAGATTCCCACACTGGTATGACTATTTCTAATAATAATAATAATAATAATAATAATAATAATCTTTATTTATATAGCATTTTCATACAGAATTGCAGTTGAAAGTGCTTTACAGAGAGGCAATACCTGTACACTAGTTGTGCTTCTAAAATACAGAAGTACAGA
>JAODUK010026958.1:7500-23913 GCA_027564635.1 Typhlichthys eigenmanni
CCCACAAACAAAGCAGTAGTTAGTTAGACTACGCCATGCGGTAGATTAATGTTTAGCATGTGTTTTCACAGGGCACTACTGTATAACGATAAATGCATGCTGGTGCACCCTTATAAGTCTGTTATTAGATGTGCTTCGGGAAGGTACAGGCAGGGACCTCGTCCTCTTTTCAAACCAGAAAACAGAGTTGCCTAAAGTAAAATTACGGTGGATTAAAAGCTTGTGGGAGGCGGCTGAACTGAACGTGAAAAACATTAATAAACACACGGCGGTTAAAGGTAGGCTACAGTAAGATAGCGTAAAATATGAACTTTGCCTTTAGCACTGTTACTGGCTGCGTACTTGGCTGTTGTATCTGTTTAATGTTTATTCTGTAACGGCCAGAATAGCATTTACAGCCAGCGTTGGATCTCATGTTGTGACTACCGGTAGGTACAGTACAGTATCCTTGACTACTGAAGTAGAGAGACAGAATGACATGGTAGACTAATTTGGCATGAAGCACACTGCAATATTATTAGGAATACGAGAGAGAATATCATAAAATGTCCCACAAGCTACAAAAGTTTGTGGGACATTAGCAACAGTAACCAGTGGGGGCGGGTCTCACAGCCCGAGTCGGAAAGGTTGATTCAGACTAAAGCTATGTCTCACGAAGGCATGTGTCTGATGCTAAATGTAATAGTTAAAATGCTGTGTAAATGTAGAATTAATATGTCACTACTAGTGTGAACATACACATCTTGCCTGGCGTATATGAGTTCCAAACCCCATTGCTTTCCTTGAATATTGATAATGACATTGGACTTTTTTGTTGCTCTTGCTCGAATAAACAACCTCCTTGTTCCTAAACACATGTTTCTTGGACTTGTGTTTAGTTTCTTTTCGGTGCTGACATGTTTCACTCCCCAAGTGAGTATAGCAGAAGAGGGTTTTGTTGTTGAATATTTCTCTTAAATTCCTCAATGCCCATGAGGCTCCTTGTCTGCACGGCTGGTATATATTACTGTATCGCTTTTTTATGGAAGACTTGCTTAGCAATGTTTTGAGCAAGAAATGACAGAAATGAGGAACAGAGCCTCTAAACCTCTCCTTTCCTCTCTCCCTCCTGTGTCCCTAGAAAAGACAAAATAGATGTCAGAGACTTCAGAAAAGGTCAACTAACAAATGGCACCCTTGTGCTAAACTGAAGGTTTGACCCCGGAGTTTGAGTGTGGGGCTCCCACAATGCAACTGCTCCGTGGAATGAATCACAACCCCCTGACCTCACGAGGTGACCTCTTAAACCCCCTGGAGAAACACCATAGGTGTTACGGATCGCAGTAGAGGCGACGGCAGTGAGAAGAACAGTGCTAAGAGCAAGTACCGCTTCCTCTCTCATGCGTCGTCTATGGGCCCTTTATGAGTGGACAATTAATAGCGCCTATAGGTGCCGTGAATGGGGAATTGAGACGGATTGTCTGTGGGCCGTTCAGCGGACAAAGAGCTGAGGCTGTGAAGCCCGGTTGCCCCGTGAGGCTGTTTGTGAAGCGTTTCCTCTTTGTTCAGAGGACACAACGGCAGTGATGAGACCCTCGCGCTGCGTCTCCACCGTGGTTTATTCAGTCAGCGATTGAAAGCTAATTTGACACTTTTTGTCAAATGCAGCGAATATTGCCTGGCGGTCCGCTAGCCGTCCGTTCTGTGTGCTTGCTGATAAAAGAATCTGGTGTTGCTACACACCCCTGGCTCTATAAATGGAAACACAAACAAAGTGGGGCAGACCGCACCACACAACACTATCCTAGCCTTGGCAATGTGTGTCAAATGTGGGGGGTAGTGACTGAGGGAACACCCTGTGCCATTGAAGGGAGTGTGGCTTTTGTTTTGATCGAGATAAAATATCAACAATCTTTCTCCTGGATCTCTGGTTCCACCTTCAATGTTTCAAAATGTATTATGCAGCTTTTTATTTGCCAGGATATACGTGGATCTCGCTCTCTCACACACACACACGCACCATTTCAAAGCCAAGTGTCTACCAAAACAAAGGCACTTTAAAAGTAGGGATCTCTCAACAGCTCGTCTTATTGGGAGACTGCTGACAGGACAGGCATCATGTTGTTTGCTTGTGTCTGACGTCTGAAGGCAGAAATGATATTGCCTGGTTTCAGTAGCCGCAGAGCCACATTCTATACGTCAGTAGTTTGTGCTGCACAGACAGTGAGGCATTGATGTTGAGGCTTGGCTGTAAATCACCAGAGCGCCTCAAATTAGAGCTAACTGGAAAACGATGGGAATCGAGCAACCGTTCCGTTATGTAGCATTACGATGGAAAGGGCGAAGCCCGGCCCTGCCATAAGCAGTGGCAGAGAATGAAATCTGCAGGCAGCACGGGGAAGCTATTCAGTGTGTTGTTGCTGTTTTAATCCGCTAATGATGTCTTGGGGTTGTTCTAGAATTCCTCTTTGGCCAGGGGATTTCTTCCCATGGGTTTAGTCCTGGGTGCTGGAGAGTAAACCAATGGCAAGTTAATTAAGATGGATGTTACTTCCAAACAGCCCATCTTCATGACAATGAGATATGTGAAGCCAGGCAATACCTCCTTGTTTTCCCAAAGCTTGTGTGCGTGGGGGTCGTGTGTGTGTGTGTGTGTGTGTGTGCGTGTGTGCGTGGGGGTTGTGTGTGTGTGCGTGTGTGCGTGGGGGTCGTGTGTGTGTGTGTGTGTGTGTGTGTGCACGCACCCTGGCAGATGTATAGCTATGCAATGCAACACTATATACTTTAAGCTAAGTCAGCAAAGGATAGAAAACAATGAATCTTCTCCTTCACATCACACACACAGCTCTGAGTATATGGGGTGTGTTTCCATGAATGACAGCGTTGGGAGGGTATTGCTTCGAAGCCCTGCCACCTCATGGTAAACGCATCAAGATACTGTGTGACCCCTCTTCAGATCAGCCTGTCTAGCTACTTCCTGCCTCAGCCTCAACGACTGTGACAGATGTACACAGTGAACAATGGCGTCCTGATTGTGGAGATAGAAGGGACAGTTTCACATAATAACACGAGGTGGTGTGTCTAAAGTGAGTCTGTGTCTGTAGGTGTACACACCACAGATTACAGGTACAATACTGCTCCTGCTCCTCGATTGTGCTATGGTGTCACAAGACAAGAGCAAAACAATGATTTTGTAATACTGGCTTTATGTATCAAACCAACCTATATAAACGCAGGGTCAGTCATTCTTGCTAACTTCAAGCTCAAATCAAAACAGAATCGCTCCGCGGGTCTCCGTCGCTTCACACATTGAAATGCATTGTGAAGCAAAGTGTAGTGCGTTTGTTGATATGAGCGGTGACCGGCACTTTGTTTGTTATTATTTACGGAGTCAGGGCTGTGGTTTTCCAACAAGCACAAAAAACGGTAAGAATATGACCGTGTATTAGCTTACATTTAGCTGGCACTAGCTGACTTTTGCAGTCGAGTTTGACTTTGTTTGGCCAATCAACTGTGTGTAGTGCAGTACTGTACTTACTGTACTGTATGCCCACATTGATAGTATTGCCGTTATAGCTGTTATAGCAGCTGCGACTACATATGAATGTAAAGTTCTCTGAAGTTAGCTTCCTCTCTTTAAACAGGCCGGGATGTAACAGGAATGCTTTGGTAACTGTTGGTAACGGTAACTGTCGGATCAGAACCAAGGGTTCTGGCTTAAAGTGTGCTTCATAGTCTCTATAGTGAATCAGTCTAGTGAATTGTCTGCACAACTAACGCAGGATTAACGCAGGACTGGACATGGTGGTGGTGACAACACTTTGTGTTACCACCATATTTCTCCAGTAGTTAACACACGCACACACACACACACTCTCTCTGCCCCTCTCATCATTTTCAGGGTGTTATTTTTCACATTAACAGAGGCTCTGGGGGCCCTCAAGCTTTTTCACACAACAAACCAAGCACTGTTTTGAATTAAATCTGGTTTGTACACTCAACACACACACATACACACACATACACACACACACACACACACACACACACACACACACACACACACACTGCCGTCTCTTCAGTCACACTTAATAATTAACGGTTGTCCTAACCTCGTATGCACGCCATAAAGATTTACAATATTCAGAGCTGGACTCAATTTAATGTAATGCCACGTGGGTCACAGGTTAATGGGAAGGCAGTTTATAAAATCAGACAGTCAAACATTTGTTTGCATGCTGTAATAACTGGCATGTGACTAGAGGAGCAGAATTACATTTTTGAAAGCTTTCCAAAGCTTCTTAGTTTAATAGAATTTAAAGGTAATGGACTGAATAAATAAAACCAGTTCCCCCTGTGATCCCACTGTGTGTGTGGACTATCACAATCTATCGTGGCTCCTCAATGCCTTGTTATTCATGATATAACATCTAGCAATGATGTGATAACACGATCACCACACATGTCATTAATGACAGCAGATTGTTTGGCCTGTGGAACGTAAGGATGTGTCTGGGGTGTCTTCATACCAAATTCACAGCCAGACAGGGACTATACTACGTTGATACCATTTTTTCATTTTACCAGCTTTAGAAAATCTCTCACATCAATCCTCGGTTGACGGCCAGATGCTCTTCTAGGCTGTAAAGCCCCATCTTCCCTCAGCAGAAGACTTGGAGGCTGTGTTTGGCTGGAAAGAAAGATGCTTGGTGTCTCTGTATTGTAGGCATGGCATCCATCTGTCACATCCCACTGGGGCCCATCTTGGGATTGCGTGCTGGGTCACACCAAATTCTCTCTCTCGCTCTGAATCTCGCTCTGTCGCTCTCCCTTTCTGAAAAAATCATGCTGGCCAATTTAACAAATCAATAAAATTGCCAGCAGGAAAGAAAAAAAATAAAAAAATAATATAGAGTCTATATATATATATATATATATATATATTAGTATTGTAAAATGTCTGCACCTAGGCTGGCTTGTACCACAAATACAGGGTGCAGGCTGGCATTTCGGACTCGGCATTGGCATTCCTTGAGGCTCTTTTATGAGCATTAAGTTGTGTTTTCCAGTTTCTCTCCAGTCTCTCCATGGTTGAGGGCATTTGAGTGCAGTAATGGAGGCTAATGGCAGATGGCTGATAAGGCCCGTGGCACCACCGTGGAGCTGAGCCGACGCTGCCTACCGTCCACTTCTTAAGAAAGCTTCAAACTAAAACACAAAAAACTAAAATAAAAAGAATATATCAAATTAGATCTTCAAAGCATTTTTTACACAAATAGGCTAATTATTTTGTTTGCTACCTTTCATCTCTTGAGATGGTGAAAGGCTTCACTCAATGTTCTCTAACAGTTTTGTTGTCTTGAAACACAGTTCTTTCTGCATTTAAAGACTATGGTAATTTGGATGATAGCTTTGAATTGGCCCCCAGCTTCAAGGAGAGCTAAATGCCTTCCCTCCATCTCTGCTGTCTGATCTTGCTCAAGGCCCAATTAAACTTTCCATCTAACTCTCTAAGGAACAAACAGTAGGCAGCAGCATGGCGGCTCAAATAGTGCAGACGAAGCACTGCGTTGGTTCGCATGCAGGAGCATCTCAAACCATAAATGGACTGCATTTACGTAGAGCTTTTCCAACCTTCCGGCCAGTCAAAGCGCTGTACAGTATTGCCTTCCATTCACCCACCGATGGTGATGGCTGCCATGCAAGGCCCCACCTGACCACCGGGAGCAGTCAGGGTTAGGTGGCCTGCTCAGGGACACCTCCACACTTAATGAGGTGTTAGCAGGGTTCTACCTACTGCAAACACTGACCGTGCATCTGGAACCTTGGTCCGGAGCAGAGAGAGAGAGAGAGACAGAGAGAGAGAAATTGTCTTGCTCTCTCTGGTATATCTCTGTAGCCTGGTGTATCTCTGTAGCCTGGTGTATCTCTGTAGCCTGGTGCATCTCTGTAGCCTGGTGCATCTCTGTAGCCTGGTGCATCTCTGTAGCCTGGTGCATCTCTGGTATATCTCTGTAGCCTGGTGCATCTCTGTAGCCAGGCCAGATGTGATTGCATCATTTGTACATGCACTACTGCTGCATTATTTATTCATGTCTGCCTCTGGTATTGAGAGACAGGGCATTCGAAGCCCTTTAAACAGCCGCTTGACCTGCTGCCTGTTAATCTGCTGCCCCCGTAGGTCTGGAGCCGGAGAGTCGATGACATTACGCTCAAACATGTAACAATTATTACAAAGAGAGGCGAACAGAGGGCGGTGAACTAGCATAGTATAGATGGCCTCCGTTCGTGAGTCTCAGGAGTCACAGGAAATTAATTATTTCTATTTGGTATTTTATCACCCTTTTGTGCTTCTCCTGTCTATGTCCTTTGTCACGCTCCTGCCAATCATGGTGTACAGTTTATAGATCAGGACATACACGGCGAGACGGCTCGGGGCTTTTTCGAAACAGTCAAAAGTCCATTCCCAGTGTTGAGAGGATGACAGAGTCCTTTCTGCAGCGCAGCAGGCCTGAGCTAGAAGATCTGGATGTTTGGAGCATTGTTAAAATGGCTGTGTCTAGAGCCATGTAGAGAGAGAGTTGCGTCATCTCCGTTCACTCCAATGGACTATTTTTCACAGCAACGGCGCCTCAAAATAGTTCCTGGAAATTAGCCTAAATACTAAAAGTACCCTATACATTCTATTTTAAATGTAAATTGGTGCATTTATTGACTATTACTTACCATACTATGTCTGCATATACTGTATATATATTCAAATTGCCCACCAAGCACTTCCTGGAAATCTTTTGCTATAGGTTTTGCCTCTCCATGAACCATGTGACCATTGAAAATTTCAAACTTTTGTTGGCGTAATTCTGTTCTTTCCATGGTTCTGGCTGTGGGTCTTTAGACCAGGGTTGCCAACTTTCAAGGCTGACTTGGCGTGAGGATCGGTACAATTGACAAAGATTGACCAAAACAGCTCTATTTTCTGGTCAGTGTTATTTCCACACACAATGAGTCACAATGAAGACACAAAGCCATTATTAAAATATTGACAAAATGCAGGCAAAGATGACAGCTATTTTGCTGCAAATTAAAAGTTTTATATTTTTATAGTTTTATAGTTTTTATAGTGTCTTGGAAACAATTGGTCTGTGTTATTATTTTACACGAAATAGAATTGAAGGAATTGGGTATGTTCTGGCATGGCAAGTATTCTTTTGTTTGGTTTAGCTATTTCATTCAGAGCCAAGGCCTGAGCAATTTCATTTAACAGCGCAGAATGTTGGCTTTCTGGTGTGATGAGGTGTTATACGTGGAATAGCTTTGTGAGCCTGCATTTTAACACTTACGGTACTGTACTCACACACAATCATGCAATGGAGGAGGAATTTTTCAGTCACAAAGGGCAAGCGTCATAAGCTCTGTACAGGCACTTCCTCTCACCCCTGACCTGGAGTCGTCAACAGCATCTAATGAGACATATAATCATTTTGAAACGATTATGCTCTGCATGGGGCACACCCTGGTTGAGTTTTGTGATCAAATGAGCTGCGTTTGGGTCCAACAATTGCGTCAGCGTTGCTCAGGGGTCACGCTGTATGGCAATCTGCGATGCACAGTAGGTTCATCACGTGCATTCTTACCCTTTTCACTCAGAAGTCTGTGGTGTTTGCTGGGTTAACGCTTCACTGTATTACTCATCTTTAATGAGGACCAGGGCTTTTTTAATTAAGCACCCTCTCTATGGGCTGGGAAAGAAAAGTGACTCACTAACTCAGAAAATGTGTGCGCAAACCTTCGTGTGGTTGTGTTCATACAATGGACGACCTGCATCTGTGGTTGTTTTGACGTTGTCTGAGCGCACTTGGCAGGTGACCGTATGAAAAGATCAGGCTAATGTACACTCATTAGCTATGAGGCTAATTGAGTTCAGCAGTGCATGTGATGCCTTCTCTTCAAACGCTGGAGTAATCAGTTTGTTGCTGTTCACCATGCACTCCATATGGGGACTGTGCTGTATGCTACCTAACAGAATGGGTAAGGGGGGGGGGCCTTGTCTCTGATGAGGAGGAAGTTATAGGCCTACCTAAATGTCAGCTGTATGAACTCATGAGTGAATGGACTGCACTGTTCCAGTTTCCAAAGCAGACTTCAGCAGTATGTATCGCAGTATCCCGGCTGGTCAGAATGATGCCGAGCGCCCTGAACGCCATCCAGCCTCTTCAGACATCATAATCGACAACGCTCAGGAACCACTTGATGTGTGAATCATTCATGCGTCCCTATGAATAATAGAGTACCGGCAGCCAGTTAGCCGTGGGTGAAACACAATAGTCTGCCATGTAAACTAATGTGTTTCACCTGGCCTGGTCGGGGCATGTGGGTGAGAGGCCTTGGGTGTAGGGGCAGGTAGCACTACACAACAAAACCCACCCTCCCTCCCCCTCCTCCCCCTCGGCCCTATTTCCTCTCCGTCTTTGATATGGCTTTGCCCCGCGGGAGCATGGGAAATGCAAACTAAAAGCGTCACTCCTAATTATATCTCAAAACTGCACTTGTGCCCTAATTAGCTCTCTCCCCTCAGAAGTGGGTCCTGCATTATTTACACAGCCAGGGAAGACCCACAGGGCCCAGCATGAATATTCATTGTTTGTTGTTGACTTCGCCCTGGTCTCTGGGCCCCGCGCCTGCTTGGAGCCACTGCTGTGGCCTGGTGCTCTGGAGCAACCCGCTCTTATGCCTGCCTCCTCCTCCTCTTGACACACACACAGAGACTTCCAAACCACTGGCTCCGCGCGGGAGACGCTGGTCAGCTGGGAGAAGATGTCGCTGCCACCGCCACGCTGCCGCATGCGTAAACACTGACGGCTCGATGGAAGACCAATCGTGGCGGCCCGCCAGTAGCCGTCGTCTCGGAGCGTCTGCTCCCACTACTCGTGTACTGACTGGACTGTCTCTTGACGCCGGCGGCACTCGTTGTGAGGCCGTTGTGAGGCTGTTGGGATGCGCGGTGCATTCAGTGGGACACGGGTGGTCTGTTTGTCAATGGGCCCGGTTGAATAGACCGCAGTGACGGTCTGCTTCTCACACCGGTTGTCTCATGGCCTTGACACCCATTGTCCATCCTGAAAATGCCTTAAGGGAAACTGGGGAAGGCTGTAAAAGCTTAGTCCATTGTGGGCGTTCGGCAGCTGCTCCATTCCCCTCTTCCTGATTCTTGTCTAGCTACTGCGTCAAAGAATTAACATAATAACTGTCAACATTAGTGAAGATGCCATTGTTGAGAGGATTCAAACACAAAGTTCCATATTTATAAAATGTAATTAACAAGTGAATGCAAAGATAAGTAAGTGTCTGTTATGATTTGAGAGACAAGCGTAGAGACCGCTTTGAAAATTCATGCGAGTTGTGTGACAGAGAGGATTGTGGGATGTGAGTGGAAACATAATCTGGGCTGCTCGAGGCCCAGACCATCTGTTCTCTGTGCGTTGGTGTGGTTGTACCTCATTTCATTACGATACCACTGTTCTGCTGCGCTGGAATCTAACTGGACGACATTCTGTCTGTCTGTCCGTCTGTCTGTCAAGTTAAAATGTGCGTTATATATACTGTCTGTAGGCTATATACAGTAAAGATAGATGTACTGTGTATATATGTATAGTCAGCCAGACTGGTATTGTCCTGCAGTTGTGTGAGAACGAGTTTTCCCAGCACCATGACAGCTGCCCCTCCAGCTGTGCAGATAAAAAGAGGTTTCCCTCTATGATCACAACATTGGTACAGCCCCTCTATGATCATAACATACATCTTCCCAGCTGACCGTGTGCTTCTGTGCGGTGCTCTGTGTGCCCATGTTACGCTGTGTGTTCAGTAGCTGTCTTGCTTGACCTCAAGTGGCCTTTGGTGAAACTAAACTCTTCCAATTGCTGCAGCCGGTCAACCAGAATAGTGGCAACACTCTCTGCAGCCTGTCTGTGGTTAGAAGGAGACAATGACACGCTCCGCTCTGCTTTATGCGCCCTGCCGTCCCCGGCGGGTGGAGTGAGGCCGGTACTGACGGAGAGGGCTTGTGCTGCTCCACAGGTGGAGGTGACACTGCAGGATGTCAACGACAACCCGCCCGTCTTCCCCAACGACCTGCTGGACGTCACCATCGAGGAGAACGTGGCCGACGGCTTCAAGGTCATGCAGCTGTCAGCCACCGACGCAGACGAGGTGAGTCTGCCTGTCTGTCTGCCTGTCTGCCTGTCTGTCTGTCTGTCTGCCTGTCTGTCTGCCTGCCTGCCTGCCTGCCTGCCTGTCTGTCTGTCTGTCTTTACACCTTTCATCTTAGAACAACGGATGAGGTGAGCAGGATGACTCTGAGATCAGGGTCATGTGGGAGGAGCTGCAGCCCCAGACGAGAGAGAGAGAGAGAGAGAGGGAGAGAGAGAGAGAGAGAGAGAGAGAGAGGGGTGTGTTTCCTGATGGTCCCTGTGCACGCACCCATTGTGGTTCCCATGGCAGCGGCACCTCAGCCTCCATGAGCCCTTCACAGGATGTGGCTGTTAAATCGCCGAGCGAGCAATAATCTGGGCCTCCTCCTGCCCCCCCCCCCCTCGAGCCAGAGGTCACTGCAGAGGCAGGGGAAGGAGACGACATCAGATAACAGTGGAGGAGGAGGAGCTATGGGATTCGTATTTTAACGTTTTTCATCTTCTTCATTTCAGTCCAGAGTCGGTATATTGACTGTTGGAGTCAGGTCAGGTCAGAATCGGGGGGATTTAAAGGACATGATGCTATTATGTCTTCTCTCCATGCCAGAGAATGCAAGGCTTTGATCTTGAGGGCTTTAGCATATGGTACTGAAATCACCTCACATCGCAGCCTTTTCACAAGCTGAATATTAACGCCATGTATAGGGCGGTGATTTGATTCACAAATTGAGCCCCATATGGGGAGAAGCTGTCACGAGGAGTGCAGCAGTTCGCTCCCAGCGAGGGGTTCAGCTGCCCACCAAACAGGAGGAACCGCTGCGCTGCTAAAACAGAATGTGCTGTTGGAGCGTTCAGGAACCAGACTGTTTATCCCGAAGTGCAGCGTGGCCACGGATAGGTCACTAACTGTGAGCCTGTGTGCCTCATTCCAGCTCTCTCTGGAGCCAGACACACAGTAAGGGTGGCCAACTGTTTTGCCCACATCCTTACGCGGGAAGCTTAAGCTGCGTTGACACGCTTTGTACGGAACACATCGGAGCCCTGGCTGTCAGAACCACATGCGTTGAGCTCGGCGGGGGGGTGCCAAGGGCCCAAGCTGTTGGCCAGCTGACAGCCTGAACTCAGACATCATAATGATCCCATCCACTTTAACAGTGCTACATGTGGGATTCATGTGTGGGGGCATTAGAACGCTGGTTCTGTGCATCCGTTTGCTGCTCCACTCAAAGGTTACGTTGGGGTTAGCACTGACGTTGTTGTTGTTGTTGTTGTTTTGTCGAATGCAGGGCAGAGTTTGTCCGAAAACGTTCCTGCCTTTGTTTGAGAGAAATGCACTGCCATTTTGTAGCGATCATGAACATTTTATTAGTGTTCTGACCTGATGTGGAAACTATGTCACAGGTAAAGCCTCTCTTAATGAATAAAAGTGCAGCAATGGGTGTTGTAGCAGCGGCGCTCTCCAAATGTGAGCAAGCTTGGCCTGAGAGAGAGAGCGGTAATGTGTTCCAGAAGCTTCCAGCAAACCTACCGCAGACGCTGGTGCTTTACATTTCTCTGGCCACCAACCTCCATCTGTGAACGTGCTAAGAACAGGCTTACGTGGCCCAGCGGTTGGGTTATCCCACTCTGAATGCACGTGTGTCCCTGTGAGCCAAGCAGGAATTACCAGGACACGCCCATACCAGTCAGGACCAGTCAGTACCAGTCAGGACCGATCAGGACCAGTCACGACCAGTCAGGACCAATCAGGTCCGATCAAGATGAGTCAGGACCAGTCAGGACCAGTCTGGACCTGCCAGAACCCTTGGTTCTGACTGGTTTCCTCAACACACATGGAAATATATTGCATGTGTGGTAGGCCTGCATGGTAGGGTTTGCATGCATGGATTAGCAATGTACTGGGTAGGCCGGATATTGTTTTGGTCTGATCGTTCCACCCCCATCAGCAGGTCATGGGATCAAGCCCTGGAGGTGGCCTACCTGTAAGCATCCTTGATCAAAATAACTAACCCATATCTGCTTGTGGTACTGTAGTCACTGAAAGTCATTTTGGGCCGAAGCCACTGCAGAATGACCTGATTGTATATGGCCAGTGTATCAATATGAGGTAGGTTACATGCTTTAACGTTCCGAGATGAGGTGGTGATGTCACACCATCAACCATGCACAATGCACTTGTTTAGTGAACGTAGCAAAGCATAATTTGCATTCTCACTGAGCTCCACAATATCGTCAGGCCTTCAGCAACACGGATTAGTGGGTGCTGTGCATAAAACCGCCCACATGGCTTTATTTGATATGTACAAATAAAGCCATGGGCATTACAATGTTTGTGCATCTGGGAAGGTATTACATTGGTGAACATTTGAAAACCTGAAAATGTATTCTGTCTGTGCTTAAACACCTGCAGAAGTTCCATCAGGGCTAGGAATGTGCGTTCTGGCCATACTGGCAGCTCCAGTACTCCACAGATAGCTAACATGCACTCTTATTCCATGTTTGTTCAGTTTATCCAAATCTATCACACTGGAAATAAATTGGAAAGAACTGTATATTTTCCAGTCTGCTGTTTGTGCGGCTATCCCATAATGCAACATCTTTGCAGTATTTTCACAACTAATTGAATTGAAAGTTGACAGATTTAACAGAGATACTGTGATGCCAGTTGACGGGGATTCTTTTGTTTATCTGACAAAATGTGTGCATCAGTCCCCTGATGTATGATGTAACACAAACACAGTAATCTAATATAAAAACAGTAAGACAAACTATATGTCAGGACATCATGCTCCTCCTCCTGCGGTGTCTAGCCTTTCCAGCGCCGCTTCTGGACGTTTCGCTGCCTTAGGCAAGAGATACAAATGCCGCATTGGCAATATGGACGCTAAAATAACCTTTATGTCAATGACCCAGCCTGAACAAATTAGTTTTGTTTACAGCTTTACACTGATCAGAGGCACGTAAAATGCCGCCTTAAATGAATGCCGCCCTTGGCGACTGTCTAATCTTGCCTGATGGGAGGGCCGGCCCTGAGCGTCTCTGACACCTCCATGTTGGCGCTCTCCCAGAGCCAGTCGTCTGATAAATGAGCTTCTGCTCCCGCCACCTGGCTCACCGCTCTGCTGTTTCGCTGGCCACACACACAGGGCTGTGGGGTGCCCAAGGTCAGCCAAGGTCAGCGGAGGGGTGGGCTGTGTGTGTGTGTGTGTGTGTGTGTGTGTGTGTGTGTGTGTGTGTGTGTGTGTGCGTTCATACATGTGGATTTATGTGGATATCCTAACAGAATGTCGTTTGCTTACGATTGATGTCGTGCGACCTAGGACACAATATGTACAAAATTAATTTAATTAATTGTATGTGTGAATATTTGTGTGTATGTATATATTGTACATGTGCAGTGTGTGTGTGTGTGTGTGTGTGTGTGCATGCGACCTGTACACTTGTGTGCACTTGAGGCAGAGCTCCCCCAATGTCTGTCCAACCTGGTGCGTTCGGCTCCTGAGCCATGAGCCATCTGATTGGCCCACGGTGTGTGCTTGGGAGCGCAGCCAAGGTGGCTGATGGGATTTCCAGGTCTGGAGCCGCTGATTGATGACAGCAGGCTCCTCACATGAGCAGAACCCCAGCATACCCCATGGTCTGGGTCTATGGGTCTATGGGTCTGGGTCTATGGGTCTGGTCTATGGGTCTATGGATCTGGGTCTATGGGTCAATAGGTCTATGGGTCTGGTCTATGGGTCTATGGGTCTGGATCCCAAGTTGCCAGGCTCTGGGAATGTAAAGAGACCAGCTTTGAACGACAGGAATTAAAAATAAATCTCTCTAAATCTATGGGAACACGAGAGAAGGAGGGAGACATTAACTATATGACCTTGTGATATTGTCTCCAGCGTCTAGTCAGAGCCACCCTATGGTGAAGAACATACAGTTAGTTATCTGATTTGTATTTGTAATGAACATTACAAATACAATCTTTTAACCTTCCACATTTTACAATTGTGTTAATATAAAATGTCCCTCCTAAATTATTTTAGTTTGTGTGTTACCCCAACAATGACTGGTCAAGCCAAGCTATGTTTCACATGAAGTCTCTTAATAGGTTTTACAGTAACAGGAACTGTTCAATGCAACTGTTTATAGCCCTGTGAGTCTTGCTATTGTCCTGCCGCGATCAAAGGATCTCCCCGCGCTCCGCTGAAAGTGCCTCGGTTAGCTTAGCCCCTGACGTGCTGTAACTAGAGCTTCATCTCACAGAGCAGCAGTAACTTTTGATGTCTCTCCTTCTCTTTGGAAAGAGACAGTTGTCTGACCTGCCATTGTATCAACACAAGAGTAAATGTCCAGCTCTGTCATCGGGCTTTGTTCAGTCGTCATATTGTCTACTCTTATTTCCAAACCCCCGCTAAAGCTTTCCCATGTGTGGTGGGGTCTGCACCGGGGGTGCCCAGGGATCTATTTGCTGCTTTTATAGAGGAACCCTATAGCCCTGCATGGTTCAAAGTGTTAAAAGCGGCCTCACGTGACTCTCGCTGCTTGGCTTCTGCGTTTTGGTCCCCTCTGTTTTCTAGATAAGCAGTCAGATATGCCGTGTTTGAGCCGCTTACACATCTCCACGTGTTTTGACGTGAGCGTTTAAAGAGAGATATTCAAGGTCCTCTGGATATACATGGTTGTGGTCAATGAGAAGAATATGTGCGATTCGTTCCTTCAAGAGCTTTCCCTCCACAGAGAAGGAGAGTGACCAGGGTGACCTGGACACACTGGCTGAAGTCAGCGTGACTTTGAAGCTCTAATCCAGACGGCACTACACTGAGGGACACGATAACATTTGAACTGGGTGGAAACGCGGACACAGAGGAAGGCTTGTTATTGTCGCCCTGCGGCCCTGAGAAGGAGATAGAACAAGTGTTCATTCAGCCGCTGGTCTGGGTTGATCCCGGGCGTGAACTTTTGCTCAAAGCAGTGAACGCGTAAACGTAACAGTGGTGACTGCACTGTTGACCCTTCACAAGCCCTGCCCCTTTCACGTGTCCAACCTAGTTACTGTAACTAGGTTGGACAAAACAGCATAGTTGGCGATAACAGGAAAAGAGTTTATGTTGGACTCTGAAAACTGTTACTGGAGGACAGGCTACAAAAGGGGTGGGGCTTGGGATCAGTCAGTTTAATTAGGCAAACTCCATTGAGCTTCAAGTCAGCCGGACGAATGTTCCCTTTCAGACGCCGTAGTCTCTAAACGTGTCTCTGTTGTGTCTCCCCAGGGTCCTAATGCCCTGGTGACCTACACCATCATCAGCGGCGCTGACGACAGCTTCCGCATTGACCCGGAGTCCGGGGACCTGATCGCCACCCGGAGACTGGACCGGGAGCGGCGCTCCAGCTACTCGCTGCTGGTGCGCGCGGACGACGGCCAGCAGTCCTCCGACATGCGGCTGAACGTCACCGTGAGCGACGTCAACGACCACACCCCCACGTTCTCACGCACCACCTACTCCTTCGACATCCCAGAAGACACTGCTGCAGGTACAGGGCCTCTGCTTCCCGCCGGAATGTGACCCCAGCTGCTGGCTAACAAATCCTACCATAGCTAGGCTTCACTAGCCAGCTAACTAGCATAGCTAGGCATAGAGTAGAGTAGAGATGAATAGAGTATAAAATAGACTAGACTACAGTAGAATAGAGTTGACTAGAGTAGATTAGAGGTTAATAGAGTAGTAGAGCAGATCAGACTAGGGGATAATATAGTAGAGTAGACTAGAACATACTGTACCGTACATTTGGGTCCATAAATGTGGACCTATTTTTCAAAGCAGTAGATTTTTACATGTTAGAATTATAACATGAATTCTAATGCGTTATGCAGTGTTGAATTATAACATGAAGTCTAATGCGTTATGCAGTGTTATAATGTAAACTATACTATTCTACCTAAATGGTAAGAGAGTCATTCATGGGGGGCGTGTGTGGTTGCAAAGATATAGATATATGTAATTTTGTCACCATGTAGTAAAGTAGAGTACAATATAATAGACAAGACTATAATATAGTACACTAAAGGAGGAGAGTAGATATGACATTGGGCATATCTACAGATCTGGAAAGTCATGTTGAGGTCTTGGGTTTACCAGAAGGTCAAATTTATTATTTATATCATTATAAATTATTTTCAAATTCCATCCATCCATCTTCTCCCGCTTATCCGGAGTCGGGTCGCGGGGGCAGCAGCTTCAGCAAGGGACCCCAAACT
>JAODUK010026969.1:0-23910 GCA_027564635.1 Typhlichthys eigenmanni
GGTGCTGTTGTTTGACCAACATGTAGGCTTGACGGGTGGGGGGAACGGCCGGCCCCCCCCCCCCCCCCCCAACCTCCGCCCCATGGCCCCCTTGTGTCGGGGGTCGAGGAAGCCAAACAACGCCGTAAATCATCACATCTGCTGCGTCCCAGCGAGAGGAGAGACACACGGAAGTTGTGTGTATATTGCACATGCAAAAAAATAAGTCTTATATTCTGCCATGTTAAAACGTTGAAGACACAGGAACTCTGGTACTGTCAACATTATTTTGGAGTTTCCCCCTCGGAATTACAACTTGAGAGGTCATTCATGGCAGCGTTATTCCTGGGTTACTTACTGTATGTCACGAACGAGTGGAGGGAAATGTAACTTGTTCATTTACTAAATAGAAACACAAGAAACGGTTGAAGGACACCCTATGAATTGAGTCCTCGTTCTAACCTTGGGTATGGCTCCAGGCAGACTTGCTCAACACAAACAACAATATATTGGCTGTGCAGGCATACTCTTTGAGTGGCAGAGGTCAAACGCTGCAAGGGAAGTGTTTGTAGTGATTTCCCGCAGGCTGAAAAACAAACCAGTCATGTGATACAGACACGTGAAATATGCAGATTCCGTAGATACTGAATCTGCTACAAACTAGCAAACAAGCATAATATGCATCTCTACATGTCTGCGCATACCATACGCAGATATTTATTGATCAAACAATCAGTCCACGTTTAGTGTTTGACCTTGGACTTGATGTCTAAATGCTTGCGTATGCTGTTTGCATTGTGTTATCTGTGTTAACACCAGTGACTCTGCTCACTGCAAATGCAGTCCATACAGGGAATAATGAAGGTCTCAGGCAACAAGCCTGCCATAGTGCCAGCTGACCTTTTCTCTCTCACTCCAGCCTGGCAAACAGGGTGACACATGTCAAACCCCTTTATATATAGACAGCACCACTTCTTCCCTCAAAACGCTTGGCTACCTTGCTGTGCCTGCCCAATTCCATGCGGTTGAAGAGGGTTTCAGACACTATGCCCAACTCTAATGGGATTTCCCTTCATGCCATTAGCTTGGCCGAGCGAGGGCCCACAGGTCTGAGGTCTTTGTGTCAGGGAAGAAGACATGGGGACCAGACACAACGGACGGACTTCATGCCCATCGGCAGGGGAACTGGATTACTCAGTAACCTGCCGGGCCTGTGTAAGGCCGGATTAAGCAGCACACACACAAACACACATACATACACAGAGACAAGTGTACAGAAACACACACACACACAGAGAGACAAGTGTGCAGCAACATACACACAGACAAGTGTACAGAAACGCACACACATACACACACACACACACATGCGCACGCACACACACACAATTTCAATCAATGCTAATTCTTAAATTATCGTCACTTTCCTTAAATAATGTAATTTTTTTAAGAAAACAAAAAAACTAAACAAAATATTGAATATATGATATTTAATAATAGTTACACTCATAAAGGTATAGGTGATCATAGAGGTGGCCAGCATCATGAGATGATTTACGCAAAAAAAAAAGAAATTGTCAAAAAATGTATTTGCCATTTATTTAGGAAGGTGAGGTTCCGTTTGAGAGATGCTAATAAGCTAGTCTGATAGCATCCCATTGCGATGCAGACATGGAACCTATAGCTGTTTTCTCCCTAGCTCTCTCAGGCCTTCCACTGACGTACAGTACAAGGTTGGGCGTGCATGTGTCCATAACCTAGAACACACCTGCGCACATACGTGGTGGTGGGGGGTGTAACCCGACTCGCCAAATGGTTTGAAACACACAACCATCCGGGAATGCATCCATTCAAACTGTTTGAAAAGGGCAGACACTTCCAAATTAAACACATGGGAGGTGATTGGACGAACCATCTGTCTATCACCGTTTCTCCCGGGCTAACGTCACACCTAAACCATAGACTTATTAATAGATAGACACAGGGAAGAAAATGGCGACTCGCACTTAATAAGTCTTTGCTAATTGTCGCAGTGAAGCACAACATTCTAATTTTAGAGTCACGCCATTGTTAAAGTGTATCTTTTGCCTCATGCGGAGTACAAACAGAAGATTACGTTACAACCTGCGACACTGGACTTCCCGAACCTTAGAATGTGCAGGTGCGCCGTAGTACAACATAAAATACAACAAGAATGTTTGTTTGAGTTTTAGACTGTACTGTTATAGGCATGTTTTGTTGAATATTTAGCATTTACACTAAAAGTAGGATCGATGTTGTGCTCGCTAATAGGCTGCTTGTTGCTCGTGCACGAGAAATGCACGGGCAACAACTATGGACTATGTCGCATGATTATTACGCCATGACAAATAATCGTCCAAACTGACTTTATTGTGACATTGTTAGAAAGAAAATATGTACATAAGCACCAAGATAATATTCTGAAGCACCATATGCCACTGAAAAATATTTAGCGGAGCAGTAACACCGATTATGAATGGAGTGTGTATTGCAGCTGGTTCGTCCGGGCTGCAGTACCACCCGTCGCCACAAGTCACAGCTGTTTCAAGCTTAGAGTCAGACCCTGCCCCTCTGACCTAAACCCTTCTTAGTATAGTTCTAGCCTAAACCGATGCCTGTTCCTACACTGCTCCAACACCTGGTTCAAATTAATGGATTGTTATCAATCTCTGCAGAAGCCATTCATGTGAATCGTGTGCTGGAGCAGGTAGACATCTACAACATGCAGGGCAGGGGGTCTCCAGGACCAGAGTTGTAAAAACTGGTTTGGCCAAACTAGTTTCATACTGGTAGTATACAGACCCAAACGCATGTGCACGCATGCATGTTAGAATTAAGAAAATTCATCCATTCACATACTTTGAACTTTGATTATATTGATTTAGCTAATCACTTTGCAGTTAACACGTTTACAGCATTGTTAATCCTGTGTCAACATTAACATCCTTATCTACCCACAATCCTTTTAGAGCATGACAGTGTGTTTTAATTTTGTGACTTGAACCCTGAGACGTTTAGGGTGTTGGGTTTTGGAACAAGGAACCCGTTATCTTGAAACATCAATGGTCAAACAGGTCTAAGACTGT
This sequence comes from Typhlichthys eigenmanni, assembly GCA_027564635.1. Lineage (NCBI taxonomy): Eukaryota > Metazoa > Chordata > Actinopteri > Percopsiformes > Amblyopsidae > Typhlichthys > Typhlichthys eigenmanni. The sequence continues at coordinate 3,087 of JAODUK010026969.1, forward strand.
CCAACTGTCTTTAAAGAAAATCCGGTGGAAGAAGAAAAACATATGCTAGTTGGTTTTACAAAGAGGGAAACCCCTTTGAAAGGAGGTTGTGTAGCTTGCGGTGGACTCTCTTAGCCATAGGCCTGTGTGGTCTGAGTCTGCCTGCTCACTTCAAAAAATGGCTGCCGTGCTCCGTGGGTCCTCAAACCTTTCATCGAGTGTTAAAATGGCTCTGCTTCTTAAACGAGCTAAAACATCTGCCAATGGTTAATAAGAGCTTGTGTCCGATTAAAATGTGCCTTGTTTCAGGAACTGTAAAACTGTCACTATCATGTTCTTATAAATCGTCATCCACCTTATTTTGAGTTATTGTTTTAAAGCCAGAAACCTGAAAACACGGTGAAAACAGGAATGATCCAGCCGGTAATGTTGCATTTGCTCTGCTTAAACAAACACGCAATGACACGCACATACACAATAAAAAAAACTTTCCTTCAAGAGTGGCTGTGTGGTTGCGCGGCGGACATTTCTTGAAGCGGCCGTGTTGTTTATCTACTCGTGTCTCTGTCTAATGCTACCGCCACAGACATCTGTTGCTTCAGAGGTGGAGAAGGAGGGAGCGCGGTGGAAGGTGGGGGGTTGTATGTGTGGTGGAGGGGTCTGGTCTGACCCTCAACCTCCCCCCCCCACCCCCAACCCTCTGATAGAAAACAGAGGCCGGGTGGGGGTTGAGGAGATAGGTCTGGTCAGGGTGGTTGGTGGGGATTATCAGGCCTCAATACAGGGCCCTCTGGCTATGGTTTCCCTCCAGAGGGGGTGGGGGAATTGTGTGTGTGTGTGTGTGTGTGTGTGTGTGTGTGGGAGGGGGGGGGGGGGTGGTGGTTATGGTAATGCATGCTGGAGGGGTTTCTCTGACTGGTCGGCCGACTATGAGGCACCAGGAGGTGGTGTCAGGGGGGGGGGGGGGTCTCTGGGGCAGTTGGGGAGCAGAGTGGGGGAGATTCCTATAGAGTCAGAGACCCACCCCCTCCTCTCTCTCTCGCCCACTTCCCCCACTCTCCTTGTGTTCCCATCTGCTGTGTGTGTATGTGATGTCTGTGTGTGTGTGCGTGCACGTCACAGGTGGAGCATGAGCAAACCAGTGCAGTGCAACCAAACTCCTCAAGTCTCTTGTAAAGGAGCAAGCTGGAGAAGAGAGAGAGAGAAGAGAGAGAGAGAGAGAGAGAGAGATAGAGAGAGAATTCCATTATTTTCTATCACCAAACAAACACCCTTTATGTCTAAAACCCCCCTTACCTCCACCTCCAACACCACCACCAAGAAGTTTTCAGATAAACTATCTTCCTTTAATGCCTCTGAAAGAGCAACTCTGACACTTGGAGGGAGCATTGTTTGTGTAAAGACAAACCCCCAATCCTCCCCCACTCCATCACAGTGAAGGGGAATACAGGAAAAAAAAAAAAAAAAGAAAAACAATGGCAGCTCCCCCTGCCAATTAAATTAAGCCCATATCAGCCTCAGGCATTTCCATGCCAAAGGCGCCTGTTGTCATGCAAATGAGGCCTGCCTTTAAGACAATGCAGGTGTGCATTACAAAACAGGGTGAGCCCACCGCAAACCAGTTTCCTTGTTGATAATGAGTTATAATGGGGCTGGAATAGAGGTATGCATTCACCATGCCTTACCTCATTTACACCAACTGTCATTTAAGGGCCATGTCAAAGGAGGCGGGCGAAAGATGAGAGGCGTCGGGGGAGAGATACGCGAGACGCGAGAGGACTGAAGCTCCAAAAACCAATTCCAGTACCAGCACAAAATGAGTCCAGTGGCAAACCAGTAATAATTACCTGAAATAAATCAAAATAAATATAATAAATTAAACATCATAAACGCTTGTAAATTAATCACCAATAAACACATTTCACACCACAAAACATACAATTAGCATACGTTAAAAGATAGTGTCATTACTTTAACACAATGATGCTGTAAAATATAATTGTGGACTTGGGTCACACTCGAGGACGCGTCGAGTGACTAGAGTCTGCGGGCTTAGGCCGGGCCAGGTGGCTTCCACTTCGAGACAGAAAAAACACAAAATGGACTGGCCCTTTTTTGGCCACGTGGCGCGTCCTATAGCTCGGACCGCTAATCAGTGGCGCGTCTCGGCGTTGTTGTACGACGCTTGGTCGCAAGCACGGAACGGACGGCTGCTGCCTGAGGAATTTGCAGCAGCGCAGCTGTGAAAACATCACCCCCGCCCCCCTTCCCTCCTTCAGCCGGCACCCCGGCTTTGATTCGAAGCGTGCGAGGAAATGTTTAATCGGGCCCCGCTGTGGGAACAACTTCTCACAAGTCTTTCCTGCCGGCTCTTTTGCTCACCCTTTTTTTTCTCTCTTCTCATCTGTCATCTGTCCAGAACCTTCCCTTTCACCACCACCGCCCCGGTTCCTTGTCTTCTCCTGCATCACTTGCTCTCCTGTTCCAATCTGTCCATCTCTCTCTCTCTCTCTGTCTCTCTCCTTGCTCTGGTGATCTGTTCAGGTTTTCTGGAATTCCAGAGGTTTCCGCCACAACCTTACTACCCCCAACACACACACACACACACACACACACACACACACACACGCACACACACACACAGCCTGTGCAATCACCTCTCCACACTGCACTCTCTCTATTCTTTTCTTTTTTAATAAATACATAAATAAGAAATGGTCGCCCACAAATCTCACAATAGTATTAGACCTCAAATCGCATCTAAATGGACACGAATGGAGGAAAGCCTAGCGTTGGGGGGGACACAAAGAGCCTCTCTCGCGTCAGCAGCAGCCAACTTCTCCCGCCCTTTTTCTTGGGAAAGTCAGATCTCATCAGATTCTGTGACTCTGTCAAGCGGGACTTGTGTTCTTGCAGCGCCACTGTGATTCCCCCGAATGTGCCTCGGACTGAAGAGAGGGGAGAGAGGGGTTGGAAAAGGAGGTTGTGTGTGTGTGTGTGTGCGTGTGTGTGTGTGTGTTTTTGTGGCGGGGGGTGTCAGGGGAGCTACGTGAGATGTAGGGGGGGGATTTGGAGGTCAGCTGACTTGCCTGTTGTTGGCCTCACCAACTGTTGCACATGACGGGTGCTTAAAAGAGAGCGACCGACTATCAGGAGATGAAGACCATCACATGCGCACGCACACACACACACACACACACACACACAATAGGCCCTGGAGGCCTGGGAAATGTGTGAGGTGCTGCTTTTTTTTTTTTTTTTTTTACATGGTTCACATGCTTGCCTTAATGTGTGTTTATGTCATTTGTTCTCTATAAACCTCTAAGTGATTTACAGCCAGTGAGCACACAAACCACCTAGGGGCACATGCGCACACACACACACACGCACACACACACACACACACACACACACACGCACACACAGAATGGTGCAAATTGTTTGTATATTTGTTAGGAATATACTGTATATGGCCAGAGGGAAGTACAGAAATTAAGTAATGGAAATGTGTTTTGGGTGGAGGTTTTTATTTGATGTCTATCCAAACACTCCAACAACTCCAATTTGAAATGCAGGGAATGTTTTGAACATTTTCAAGGCATTTAGTTGGTGCTATATTGTCCACTATATGGCCAGAGGGGAGTACCGTAATTAAGTAATGGAAACGTGTTTTGGGTGGAGGTTTGTCTTTTGAGGTGCTATATTGTCCGGTATTTAATTTTTAATTTTTGTAGTATTGTTTAATCTTCTTACTTTTTTTCAAGAATGTATTTGTGTGACTGTTTCATAACTTAAAAGTTCTGCTGGACTGTAATGTATTTCAAAGTCTCAAATGACGGTTTTAAAGCAGCATTTGACTTGTCGAGGTTATAACTTTCACAAAATAGACAAATCCTCTCTCTTACAGTTCTCAGGAAAAGACATTAACTATTAAGGATTGTTTAGCTACAGAAACTTAACAACTTCACTATATGTCAACCAGACATATAGTTTCTTTTTTTTATTTTTATAGCAGTGAATTCAGGAATATGTGAGCAAACTAGAAAAAACATATTTCCCCTATAGACAAACACGCCTGATCTACTCCAGTCTAATCTAATGTAATCCAGTAAAAATCTCTGGTTAAATTAGGAGCACTGAGGTAAAAATAGAGCGCTGGTGTCGGCTGTCTTGGCAGAGGTGGAGAGAAGAGCTTCACCTCCTGCTGTTAAGGCTGCATGCTGCACAGATCGTGGGCTCTCTGCCCTGAGGCCCTCGGCCCACCACACCACCCGCGGACCACCGGCAGGCGTGCATGCGCCCCGGGTCAACCTGGGATGGGATGGGCTTGGCATGCGTTCTGTGGGGGAAGGGTCAAAGGTCAAGTGGAACGTCCGGTTGTCTATATATCAGGTTTTGAGTGGTCTTAGGTTTGATTCCCGAGAGGCACGACGTGGAGCCAATCATGGGATGGGACGATGTACGACATTACCGTTTATGGAGATAAAAACACTGACAATAATCTCATCGTGGTGAATGTCCATTATCGTGATAATCATGAATATACTTTATCTATAAGTATGAATATTTTCACAAGTGACTTGAAAAAAGCTATCTGGCTCACTTGTACAGTCCAATTGTATTGATTTAGTAGTAGATTTATTAGCATTCATCCTTCCAGTCAATCACCACCGTGGCTGAAGGCTCAGCTTGCCCATTGTATCCCCCACATAGAAAAGATAAATCATATTTGTTGAAATGCTGGTTTCAGAACAAAAAGAATCACACAAAAAAGATAAAGTACATATGTGTCATGACAATAAAAATTATTGTTTAACAGCATTTAAGATAAAGCAATTCCAGCATGTTTTAGTGCCATTTTAAAAGTTTAACAATATAATGAATAATCGCAATAATATCGTCTATTGCAATTATTTTGGCCAGGTCAACTTAATTTTTCATATCGTCCCATGCGTAGTTGCACCTATGGCCTGTTGTCCCCAGAGCAGGTGTGACCTTCGTCTGCTAATCATGAGCTGCTAAGAATTTAAAGGGACACTACTCATTTGTGTCCCAAAGTCCACTGTCAAAAGGTCTGGCACACCCCCTACTCCTTCACAGACAGAGCTCATACCCCCCCCCCCATTACACAAACACACGCACACACAAAAACAAACACAAGGTTGTGTTTTTAACTTAAGCAGTGAGCTATGAACCAGATCACGCTCGATGTGATTTACTCGCAGGTTTATCAAAAACCAGCCCGGGGAAGATAACGTTATTAATTGCCAGACATTCCTAGCATAGGGGGAACCTTCCAGCAAATGTTGATGGGGAATATACAGACCATTCAACATGTTAACGCCTTACACCTCTGGGCAGGAGAAACAAGCCAAATGGTAAGGTGTCTCAGCGCTGGGTGGGGTAGGAAACCATCTGGGACATGACTCGATTTTAGGGCCGTATTGCTGTCGCTATACACTTCCAGGGAGAGGAGGGGCGAGGGGTAAAATGGCATTCTCACTGTAGGCATTTGGGGCGGTTTTGAGACAGGGTCATAAACCAGGGTGCTAGAGAGACGAGATGTTATTTTCCCAACATAGGAAGCAGCTGACAGTCGTCAATTAGAGGTCTGTTAATCGGTGTGGCTGAGCCTGGTGTGAATCAAACTCAGCTGCAAAACACTTGCCCGGGGATTCCAACCTGACGGCCTCGGACAAGGGGAGACGGTGGGAAGATGTCCCCGAGTGTCAACTACGGCATTACCTCACCCTGTCGGCAGATTAGAGAGGAATTTGCAGCGGCGCATTGCGAATTCTACGAGCCGCTGAAATACAAATAAGGTTAGCAGTCGATATTAAGTTACATGGGTCTAAAGGACCCCGGTGTGTACCCCCGGGACGGACAGGAGACAGAAGGGGCCCAAACCTGGCCAGGACAGGAGACATAACAAACATCAAGGCCCCCAAGTGGTGCAAGTCCTAATCCCCCCCCCCCCCCCCCCTTACCCCGCAGTCCTCAACCAATCATCCTGCCTCCCCAGGTCTCTGGTTTTTCTGACACCTAGGAGGGAATTGGCATGGTAACGCTTCCATTTGGAAGTTTTTTCTAGCCAAATAAACAGTTGTCCTCCTCACCTAGTCTCTGGGTGTAAGCAGCTGTATATGTATGTGTGTGTGTGTGTGTGTGTGTGTGTGCGTGTGTGTCTGCGTCGACATGTGTGCGTGTATGTGTCATCGAGCAAGCGCGCGAGCAAAAGAGAGAGAGAGAGAAAACGAGCAGAGATAAACACACAGGGAATAGAGAGATTGTGTGTGTGATGGAGAGTGGGTGTTGAGTATGTGAGAATTTGTGTGTGTGAAGCCAAGAACAGTGTGACAGAGAGAGAGTATTTTAGAGTGAACAAATGTGTGTGTGCGTGTGTGTGTGTGTGCGTGCTTGTGTTAGACTGCAAGCATAAAGAGAGTTGCGATGTGTTTTAAGAAAGTGTCCTTGTGCCTGTTTAAGAATTGAGGATTGATTGAGAGCGAGAGAGAGAGAGAGCGAGAGAGGTTGTGTGAACACATATATAAATCTGTCAGCGTGGAAACCAAAGGCCTGCACTGCGAGTACAGCTTCCATCGCCCCCTAGTGAGAGGCGATAGGCAGTGCGCTCAGTAGCTGCATTATGTCTGAAAGCTTTACCATGCACTTTGAAGCAATTTAATGTCGTTAATGTGAAAATATGTGAAAAATTCCCAAAATTACAGATTGATGCACACACAAAAAACATATCAGAGGAATGCTCTAAAATACTACTTTAACGATTTAAATGGTATTGCTTGAAAATTATGTTATTTAGAATATTTTAATATTTCCTTCTCTCTCTCTCTCTCTCTCTCTCTCCCACACACACACACACACATATACTGTATAAAACAAGTGTGCCGTCAGCATTGTAGGAGAAATTGTCTTAAACATGGTTTGAGCACGAGTTCACATTTCAAGTGAGAGAATGTTACAGATCCTGTCCCATTGTCCCTCTACAGAGCCCCTCTGGTGGTTTATTAACTACGAAAGCCGATCGGCTGAGAGAGCCGTAAGCCATTCATGAAGACATTTAGTTGCAGTGTGCCAGTGCACATTAAGTACAGTATCAGAAGTATCAAAATAAACTCTTGTTGCATTATGCAACAATCTGTTCCTAGGCAAATTACTTAGGAATGTGATATCATATGAGATATGTGATATATAATGTGATACCTAGGAATGCAACTACAGTACCTGTAACATACTGTGCCTACTGTAGCTGGAGTCGGAGTCACAGATTGATTTCACTTGTGAACATTTAAGTTTTTGGAGAAAAGTGTATTTATTGTTACCTTGTACAGAATTGTACAGAATGGCACTTTTATGGCAAAACGTTTTGAATGACAACATTGAAATGTAGAATCTACTGCATTACTGAGTTAATGCGCTATTTAAAAAAATACGTAGATATTGACCTTTTAATGAAGACAACAGCTAGTCTTACAAAATACTTCTATACAAGACCTCTAAAGACCGTTAATGGCTGATAGGTATCAGTAAATATCAGTTTCTACTGTGCTAAACACAAAGAGCGTATATTTCATTATGAAACATTTCAGGTCCAAAGTGCACTGGCTGTTGGACGGATGGATGGTTCAGAAAAGCTATAGCTATAGTGGAAACCTAGTAATGCAGCCCTGAAGCATATCTTGCCAGAGAATTACGCCTTCTCCTGGACTCAGTGGAGCCTTCAAGTAGACTAGCAGACAGACAGAGATGGCAGGACAGATAGATAGAGGATGTAAGAGGAGGCAGCAATGACTGAGGAATGACAACAGTTTTGCTTTAGGCCTGCTAATCACACCCAGATTCAGTGGGAACTTATAAGTGGATTGCCTGACAATTATAAAAACCCTGCTTTACTCCACAACGCAAGCCTGGGAATTGCCACTGCTGGTCAGGAAGTTTAGATGCCATGCTCAAATACCGGGGCGGATGTCGAGTGTGTTTAAATGTACCACTGCCTCAAAGCATTTGATTATTTATTATTTAAAGCATTTTATGAAGCAGGAAGACAGAGACTGTTCAGCACAACAATAACAATATATATATAACAATTTATTTATTTGTTCTCTCTCTCTCTCTCTCTCTCTCTCTCTCTCTCTCTCTCTCTCTCTCTTTCTCTCTCTTTCTCTCTCTGTCTCTCTCTCTCGGAATGAATGAATTCAATGAATATGAATACTGCAGTGGTTAAAAAAACAACCAACCACAATGTAAATAAAATGTCCTCTTCTGTGGTTCTGGCCATAATGTGTTGACACACAGTATAAGTGGAATCAACAAACTGCTGGAGAGGAAGTATGGTGACCGATAACAAGTCAGTACCTTCTAAATTTATCCGCCTGCTACGGAGGCCAAAAAATACACCGCTTTCTTATCCAGTTGTGAGTATACAGTATAATTTAACTAAAGTGACTGTGAACATCCAGGTTATCACATTCAGAAGTCCCAGCTTGTCCTGAAAGGTTTTCCCAGCAGACCTTCCTGTGCTGTTGCAGCAAGGGTCAAAGGTTACTACATATACCATTAAGCTTTATTACAAGTGAAGCACTCACGGGCAACGGTTGTTCTGAAAAGAAAACATTTACAGTCCAGACAGTACGTGGCCGAGAAGCGCACAAACACTCATTGTCCTTCTGTCGCAGTGGGAGAGATCTGCATGCGTTCCCAGACAGTGAAGGTCACCTCAGGGTCAATTTGGGAGTATGTGCATGTGTGAAGCGCAGTGGGTTTGGACAGAGCTTTATTGGCTTTGGTGTGTGTGTGTGTGTGTGTGTGTGTGTGTGTGTGTGTGTGCATGAGTGCGCGTATATTTGTGTGTTTATGACAATTCCTGTCAAATTTGACAAGTAAAACCGGCCAAAAACAGATGCAAATACATTTTCGAGAGAGTTATGGCTGGGAAGAAATGTCAGCTCGAACTTTGAAATTAATTTGAAGACAAAGAGCAGAGGATGAACGGAATATATGTTTTAGGGACATCTGGAGTCGACCCTATTGTCTGCTGAAAATGTTTTCTGCTTGTTGGAAGAGTTCTTGTCAAATAATAATGTTTTTATAATATACAATGTTTTCAAAGTCTTATAATAATAATATTGATAATAATGTGTAATTGTGTCGTCGGTCATAATGGTGGTACTTGGGGAGCCAAACATTTTATGAGGTGGTACTTGGTGTAAAAAGTTTGAGGACCACTGTCTTAAAGCATTTTACTTTTTAAATTAACTGACATGAGTGTGCTCTTTAGGCGGTATCCAAACACAGCGCAGTGGTTTTATCTTGGCTGTCTGCAAAGTGTCGGGGTGGGGGTGGGGTTGGGGTTTTACCAGCACTTAGCCAGCGGGACCAGGGAGGGTTTTATCCTGCGACTGGGACTGAAGATGTCCTTCACCTCGGTCTCCAGCCGGACCCCGGGCACCTTGAAGATGGACACCGCTGGATGGAAGAAAAAGAGAGAAGACAAACTCCTGAAAACATGTCTTTTTGTTTGTGTATACAGCCGCAGAAAACACTGCAGAAATTTAGCAGATTTTTCCTATTATATTTTATTTACAATGGATTTACATGCAGTATGTATTTTGAGATTTATATTTATAGAAATAATAAATAAATAAAAAAAACACATTTACAGTATATTTTATACTATTTAAAAGAATTTGTAGTGGTCTCTTTTTCTCAATTTCTTTTTCCGCGGCTGTATGTGGTCCGCAGACGCGTTAGTTCAGAGTAAATGGTGCATTGGTTCGTAAATACTGTACATGGCAGGACAGACTACAGACACATGACCGTTGGCATAATGATCACCGTCTGTGGTTTAATCTTGGTTCTGTTGACAGGGCTAATAGTGCCATTATCCCATTCATTATCCTGAAAACAGACACAATGACCCTGATATAATGGAGCAAGATAAAGAATGTCATTCCATCAATGTGTCCTCATTTAATTTCTTCCACTGCCAGACTTTTCTCTGGTCCTCCTGCCAAGTCTGAATTCACCTCGCTTTAATTCTCTCTGTCTCTCTCTCTCTCTCTCTCTCTCTCTCTCTCTCTCTCTCTCTCTCTCTCTCTCTCTCTCTCTCTCTCTCTCTCTCTCGTGCTGTTTCTGCCCTCTAATCCTTAGCCTTATCTCCCAGCGAGCCCATCTTCTCTTCCGCTCCTCTCCATTCCTTTTTTCTCACCCATATCTTTTCTCTCACTCTCCCCCCCCCCACCTCCCGCTTCTTCATTGTAGTTCTCATCTAAACTCACTCTCCTGTGGGTAATAGTGGACTAATGAGGCTTCATTAGGCGGGAAGTGAGCTTAAGAGCACTATGGCAGACCAGTGGCTTTCAAACCCCATTGGAGCCCAGAAACCCAGAAACCCAGAAAGCCAGAAAAAGAAGTGCTTGAGTGTGCACGAGAGAGAGGGTGTGTGTGTGTGTGTGTGTGTGTGTGTGTGTGTGTGTGTGTGTAGGGGGGGTGGTCAACAAACCAACCAGACACTTTTTTCAACTGAATGACATAAAGCATAAAATAGCACTCACAAATTGCCTTAAAATATGTATGCACATTTAATCAAACACTAAATTAAAGAATAATCATACACACATACACTTTGAACAGCACTTTGATAGATAATTCAGTGCCAGGCAGCAGCAAATTATCAGATATTTTAGATTTTAACAGCTACCATAAGGACTTGCTGTATAGCCAAATAAATGCTTGGGGGGAAAAAAGCTGCAATGTGCTCTCAAGCGAAACAAAACAAACCACAAAAACACACGTTAAAAGCATTGACTTAAATGCCAGCTTATGTTTCACCGTCTGAGAAAACAGGCAGTTTGTTGCAGTGCCTAGACGGTGAAGGACGGCCTTCAAAAACCTCCCTCTTTCTACGCGCTATATGCGTGTTATTATTAGCGTCGGCGGCGGCAGACTTAGTAGCTGTCTGTCGGTGTAGCTGACGGTCGGATGCGTTCAACACGCCCATCTGTGCGCTCCGCGGGGGACCCTGCGTGCCTTTAAAGAGTCTCACGGCGCAAAATGACTAAACCGCAGCACCTCATAATGTCGCTCGACTGAACATCTGATCGGTCTCGCTCAACAGGAGGTGAAGAATACGACGACTAGGATGGTGTGGTAGCCTGACTTAGACTTATTGTGGGTATGCATGCTATACATAGGCACCGGGACACACTTGGGTACACAGGCAAACATTTGCACGGATTAAGGATGTGCTTCAAGTGGAATGCTACAACAAAGGCAAAGCACAACACAATAACCTGAAAACATCCAACATGCCAATGTATAAACACAACTAACAAAGCAAAGCCTTAGAAATAATCATGTAATGCAACATAACTGGGCAAATTATATGGCAAACCATATAACAACTGTTGCTGTGCTGCCATACAAAGCACAAACAGTGAAGGACAATGAAAAAGCCTACTATGCAAATAAACAATAATAAATACCAACCATATCTCTCATGCACGCAACCTACACATCAATATAGTTACAACATCGTTTGCTAGAGAGTTTGTAGGCATAAAGAATGCTGGTTTGCATTCAACCTGCTTACGACACTTTCGAAGGTACCCTTGAGTAAGGCACATCATGTGTGTCACCATAGTGGTCCTTCTCGTAGGCATCAGTATGTACAGTATATTGTCCGGGTGGGTTCCATCCCAGGGTGAACGGGAAAGGGTTCGACAATAGCAGGCGATAAAAGAAGGTGGCTCCTTACTGTCACGGATTTGCATGATGGGAGGAGGCAGGGTGTTGAAGTAGGGGTGCTGCAAGGCTGCCTGTGCCGAGATACGGTGGCGTGGGACGGCTAGCAGCATCTTCTGGGCGAGGTCCTCTGTCTTGTAGGGCAACTGGGCTAGCCTACAGCATGTATAGCAGATGGCATAACAAGGGGAGGTTTAGATTGAAGGCCACGTGTATCATTCCACCGTTCCAACTGCCGTTTTTGGACGGAACTATTTCAACTTCAGTCCAGTACTTTTTAAGTCCATTCTGACAACATAACTGACTACTAACAACATGTTAGCAGTCAGTTAAAGGTATCATGTTACGACATGAGACCTTTAAAGGTATAGTCAGTGAGTGTAAGCTTTTTCCCCACGTTCAGTGAATTTCTACTCAGTAGAGTCTGAAAAATGCTGAAAAGATATGCATGGTGTATCTACATAGCCCTGGCTCTGTAAATGGGAACACAAACAAAGTGGTGCAGACCGCACCACACAAAATTATCCCAGCCTTGGCAATGCATTTCCTTATATAACCTTTATTTAAGCAGGTGTAAACACCTATTGGGATACAATCTCTTTTTTCCCCTAGCCAACAAGACAGCATATAAAACATTTGAAACATTACTGGCAGGGAAGGCTTCCTTGGAAAGACCCACCAGGTGTAAGGAATAACAACCCATCGGAGCGCTTTCTTTAACTGCAGGGTGTACGGTGAATCACTGCCCCTCTTAAATCAACAGACAAAAGAGAGCGCGGAAGCTGACATTTACGAGAAAGTTAAAGAATATGATTAAGTAGTTAAAGAATATTATTGTATAGTTAAGGAATACTGCTTATAACAAAAAAGGTATCGTTAAAAACTAAAGAAATTATGTGATTTATTTTTATGATGGGACCATGTCAGTGTTTATACTTATGATTACCCGTGTGCATGTGTGTGTGTGTGCGCGCATGGGCATTTCATGTATAGAGCGCACACACACACACACACACACACCCTTTCATGTGGTCAAATACCACGGTTTCCTCGATGAAGTCTTCGCGCAACAACCTCATGATGCAACTTTTCAACGGATGTCGTTTCCCGGGAGAGACAATAATGCCACTATACGGCCACTTCCATTTTTACACACACACACACGCGCGCGCGCACGCACACACACCCACGCACGCACACGCAGGCATGCATACATCATCTCTGTGATCAATGTTCAACGTAAGAAACAGACGCCTGTCGCTCGTGTCAATCTCATTATCCAGTAGAAGTCCGACCCCCCCCCCCACCCGCCCAGTACACTTTAATTACATGTTCCTCTGCACATGGCATGCTATGTGTTATGTGTTCCATCCCTTTGTTTCTCCTTCCATAGGGTTTGTACGCACGTTGTGAGGGGAAGGAGCCTTTGGTCGCGACGGGGGGCCCGTTTAATTAAATCCACGGCGAAAAAAGGAGAGAGAGAGAGAGAGAGAGAGAGAGAGAGAGAGAGAGAGGGGGGATGGGGGGGGGGGTGAGAGGAAAAAGAGGACGGGGCAATGACTGTGGTTGAGTTAGGGGGGAAATGGGAGAGAGCAAGGGGGGTCCCATTCATCAATGTTGAATAGGCTTACCTTAAAAATCCACGCTAAACTCCCCTGAGCCCCCCCCCCCCCCTTCGCCATTCCCCCTACAATCTCAATTCTCTCTTCTCGCCTTCGCTCATGCGTACGGAAAGACAAGGGATCACTTTGATGGTCGCTCTCTCCTGCAGCATAAGTGTGTGTGTGTGTGTGTGTGTGTGTGTGTGTGCGTGTGTGGGGGGGGGGGTCTGTGTTTGTGGTCTGAAGAGCACAATGTATGCCGCTGGAATAGACGCGTCGCCTGTCTCCGTACTGGTGACGACACACCGGCGCCGACGGGGGACGTTAACGCTTAAATTGAACCCGCCCGCTCCGCTCGGCCGCTCCACTTATTGGTTCAGCGGGATCACCGCGGCTACCGCACACCAAACGCAACGACATGGCCCAAGTCGGAGATCAGTGTTGCTGAAACCAGCCACTCGTAAATGCTGAATGTCATGGTGACTGCAGGCGCAACACCGGCATTGCTTCATATGCTCCTCTTTTAACCCTTTATTAACCCTCCTTGTGAGCGAGTTACTGTATTAAACCCCGAGTAATATGGGACTGGCGGGGGAACCGCTGTGTGCAGCATGACCAATCAGATTCCTAAGACGTGATGGCCTTGCATGCGCTTCCTGCTCATCAATGCTCTCGCCCCTCCAGACCCTCCAGCCCCCCCGGCCCCCCCTCCCCGTCTGATAAACGCCCGGAGAACAGTTATGCTCCGCAGCACCAGAACCCCCCCGCCCACCTCCACATTTTTTGAGAAATGCGTGTTGGGTGGGTGGCTACAGGGAGCCTACGGCATAGGGTCCACGTAGGTGCAACGCAGAAGCATAAACGGGCCTTAAGGCTGGAAACGATCTGCCTGTTTCAACGACGACGCAACGCAGAAGGAGAAAACCAGTGTCCCATTACACGCACACGGCGTGTGCTTCATTTACAACACTAACAGACCTGCCACTCATAACAGGAGGGGCTCTGCTCTCAGAGGTTGTAGTCATAGCAACGACAACGACGATTGGATGAGAGCAGCGATGTGGCCGGGGGACGGGCTGCTGTAATACAATCGCAGAGTGTCCCTTTAATTAAACAGGAGCTGGGTTGTTTATTAACACTGTGTGTGTGGGTGGATAGGGGGAGGCCCGGGGGAGGGGTTTGGGGCAGAGCATCTGGGGGTGCACCCTATGGCATTAAAGGGACAATTGTTTTTGTTTTTGATGGCGCTTTCTCCAGAATAAATGACTATAACTTTAATGGATAATATCTGCAAGGTGTCAAAAAGATAAATAGTGTCCGATTTAGCATTCCTGAGAACAGATGAGTCTACTCCATCACGTCTATTCATCTATATTAGCACGCAGTTTGACTACCCGTCACCCAACAGCAGACAGACGTGTTGGCCGCTCAGATACATGATGCTGAAATATTTATAAAAATTAAAAAGAACAAAAAATGCATTACAAAGAGAATCACAGGAAAGACATCGCTGTGCCTCCATCGACCGGGCATGTTCGTTTGGCCTGCAGAGAGGCGATACACGGACCTGGCACGAGCTGGGGGGGGGGGGGGGGGGGGGGGGCAAGACAAGAGGGGGTTGATCTGATAATCTTATTTGCCCCAGGAATGACTGAGAGGTGGTTTTGCCTCCGTGCCACACACACACTGTGGAATTGACTTTGCACAGCCCCTATCAGGTCACGCTTAGATCACGCTGGCTGTCTGGAACACGGTTAAACGTCGGACACTGGACAGACGCACAAGACTGCAGCCATGCAAATAGAAAATCGCAAAAGCAGATAACGCCCACAATTTCCTTTGACGAGATTGGATATGTGTTTATACTGTGTGTTTCAAACCTATTGCTGCTGCTGCTGCTGCTTTAGGCCAAATCATACCAGGGTGAGCTACCCACCAGCTCCTCAGACCCACTGCATGCATATACAGCAGCATGCAATATTTACGAAACACATCAGGCTGGCATATTCCATAACAATGACGAAGGGTGCAAAGTGTTTATATCTCAGTTGGCCCTTGATGGATTTTGCTTCATTACGCTGCAATGCCAGAGGCAAGCATCTCTGTCGCTTATTTGTGTGTGTGTTTTATCGCATGAAAGCCCCAGTGTGGTATTCTAAATAAATAAATATATAAATGAATAAATGAACGATGCCACAGTCGTCTATATGCAGCAACCCGTAGAAATAGCCCTTTCGTAATATTGGCCAGCAGGGCCCCAACATAAATCAAACGGCAGCAGATACAATTGAATTCCTGGATGATTCTGGACCACCGAGACCTTTTAAACACATTATAGAATCAATTTAATCCTACGCTACTTTTATGCAAGCAAGGGCTATGCAAAAAAACAAAAAAACTAAATAAAAAACACGATAAATACATGGGAGTGTGTCTGGCATGCGATGTTGGCTTCTGCTGTTGTGTTTGTTTGCGTTATTCTGGTACGGGTGTGGGCTAGTGGCTTGAACACAACCGGTAAACAGAGCAAGGAAGCTCATCTGGCATGGCTTTCAGTGTCTGATTCAGGGTTACTCAACAGAAATAATGGATAACGCCGGTGTACAGGGCGTGTATAAATATTCAGGTGACTGTTCCACGCCGCTGGCTTTGCTTAAAAATAGGTTTCATGGGAAGAGTGAGTCACGTTACAGTCAGGTCTGATCCCGACGCACACCTGTCAAACGATGAAGCGGAGGGACAGAAGAGAGATGCCAGTGTTCTGGTGTCCACCGACACAACCCTGTTACAGAACACTGGACTGGCTTGACAAGAACGACAATAACTGAAGTAAGTAGATTGCTTCTTGGACAGCCTTGTAGGTGGATGAATCCAATATTTGCTATTGCTGTCCATCTAAAATGCAGACTTTAAGAAATATGCTTTGTCACCTACTCGGTACAAACTCATCTCTACTACTGCAGCATGCATCATCTTAAATGGCAGTTAAAGGTGAAGCCTTGAACACCCATTACTGGCCCATTTCAGATAATAAACCATGTTGATATATCTTTTTAACTGAAGACCTTGCATCCAGCTATTGATTCTATCCAATAAAGAGTTATATATCTCTAGTCATATCTTAGCTGATGCATCTGGCTCTTATTCTGACTGGTCTGCAAAGAACATTAATCTGCTGGCAGTTTTAGTGAGTTTAAGTTGAAATAGAAGTTCAAACCAACCAATCATGGCGTGTAACTGCTGCTTTTTGCAGGTTACTTTTATCTTTATTATTATACACTTGGCATGGACCCTAATTGTGTGTTAAAGGTATAGTCAGCTATTGTAAGCTTTCTGTCAACAAATCGTTATCTTACTCGTTGAAAACATAATCTGATACAGCTGTAGCAACGCACCGACTGGTAAAAGGCCGCTCCAGGCAGCGTGTCCTGACCATGTTCACCAAGTGCATTGTGGGTCTCTACACCAGGCTATACTTCATGTGGCCGAGACCGCCGATGTCCTGCGTGACATCACCGCCACGTGGTCAAAGCCTGTGGAAGCCATCTGGACACAGCAGTGACATGGGCAAGCATAGGGGAAGAGAGAGAGATGGATAGAGAGAGAGATGGATAGAGAGAGAGAGAGAGAGAGAGAGGTGGAGGGAGAGAGATAGAGAGATAGAGAGAGAGAGAGAGGTGGAGGGAGAGAGATAGAGAGATAGAGATGGATAGAGAGAGAGATAGATAGAGAGATGGAGGGAGAGAGAGAGAGAGAGAGAGAGAGAGAGAGGGAGAGAGATAGAGAGAGAGAGAGAGAGGGAGGGAGGGAGGGTTATGCCAAGGTTAATGTAACTGCATAAGAGCTGACGACTGGCGTCCATCTAGAACTGGGATCGTGTAGTTGTGTTGCCGTGCCAAATCCTGCTTGGGCTCGGTGCTTTCACTGCTGCTCATCACAGAAGTTGTATTGTTTTCCTACATCTGGTTGGTAAGGCACAAACAGATGGAGAGAGAGAGGGAGAGAGAGAGGGAAAGAGAGAGGGAGAGAGAGAGGGAGAGAGGGATGGGGGGGGTGAATTCAGGCCAAGCCAAACAAAGAAGAAAGTAAAGGAAATATAAAAAGGTGTTATGCATGTGTACTGTATCATGTCATGTGTTGGATAGCGGTGGAGCTGTTGTCTTGGTGACTGCAGGTCAGTGCAATTCTGACAACAAAGAGACATCACTTCTCTGTGAGTTGACCTGATATGTAAATCTAAAATAATCACAGGAGGAATTCGAAGGAAGACGCGTTCATCTACATATCCTGTGATCTCTCCTGCTACTCCTGCAGGTTCTCCGCATGTCAACATAAACCATTATGACAGTGGCTCTCAAATATCGTTGTCTTCTGTGCCGCTGTTTGAGTTATTATCCAAGCCAGAGTGTTCTTTTACCAGACATAAACTGAGAAAAAAAAACACATGGGATTTGATTTGAAATAGGCAATTTTTATTCTTTACTATATTGTCACATCTTCGCTGTAGTACCCTTCATGTTCCCCCAGAGGTACATGAAGGTACTGCCGTATGATATCAGAAACACGGTCCACCAATTCATACAGACGAATATATATTATATATATATATGTGTGTGTGTGTGTGTGTGTTTACATGTTCTGCTGCCACAAACCTATAACTCGAACATCTTAGTGATTTGTGGCGCTTTTGAGACGCTCGTCCAGTGCAAATCTTTTGTTCTTGCATGCGTCAGCCGATGGAGAGGCCAGAAGAAGAGCCAAGAGGAACCGGCCAACCTCCCGCCTCACCGGGGCCCTCACAGCGTGGACCTGAGAGGGTCTCAGCCGCCTCTGTTGATGGGAACAAAAGTGGTGCAGACCGCACCACATAACACTGTCCCATACTTGGTGTGTCCAATATGGAGGGCGGAGGTTTAGAGAGAGCACCCTAAGGCATTGAAGGCCCCCTTCTGAGGCAGCACCCTGTGGCATTGAAGGGAGTGATATTATCAACAATCTTTCTTCAGAACGACTGACTATGCCTTTAATTCACGTTCCCTATCTGCGTACTATTCAGTCAGATGCCCTACTGCTAGCCAAGTGTGTTCACCTCTAAGCAGCCTCTCCTGACTGAAAACAATGCACCGCTTTATTCACTTTGGAGGCACAAAGTCGAGAAAGCTCTGGGATATCAAGCCAACGGCAAACTGAGGACTTGGTGAGTACATAGTAAAAATGGAACATGATTACCTGCAAATAGCTTTGACGCCGCGCGGCTGGGATTGTGATCAGCCACAAAACAAATGTCTAATCACAAAAAAAGTGACAAAAAATAATAAATAAAAAACTTATTTTAAAAATAATAATACAACTCTTAATTCACTTTAATCTTTAGCGTTTGCTGGTACGCGGCCGTGACACTGTATAATCACATAGTAGATTGCACATGTACAAAAGACAAGGCCAACCAGCTTTTTTGTTACTTTCCCTCCGTCATTTGCAATTTTTATTACAGTGGAAATATACCTTCAGAAACACCAAATGCTTGTCGGCATGTAGTAAAACAAAATCTAACTAGATCTAAAGATGACAGTAAGTGCTGGACATATAGTTTGTATTTATCATACACCCCCACACACTGCTTTTGATGGATGATAAAGCAGGCAACATAGTAAGTGGGCCCCCTCGGATCGAGCCCACTCCATTAAGCTGTTCCCGCCCACCCACCCACCATGCGTTACCGAGGGCGCCTATTGTGTTGTATCGCTGCTCTCGCTGCCTCCCACCCACCGCACACATACAACCAACCACCAAGGTCATTGCCGGAGCGCCGTAAAAACCAAACAAATGCAACTGTCAGCGTCCCAGATGCCGCTTATTGGATCTATCCATTTGCAGCTAGAGTGCATTTGCCCGGCAATACGTCCTGGTCCCAGGCAAACCAGCGCCATGGCGACCATCCCCGTGTGCCTGCGCTGCCCCATAATTAAATCTCACGACACGCTTTTCCTCTAAATGTGCTCAGGTCCACCTTCCCTTCTATTACGTTGACACATTCAGCCCCAGACAATGTTTTAGTACATTCATGGAGCATGTTGTGCTGTGTTAGTTAACCACAGGATGCCAGTTCAGTTCCTTTAGCGCCACTTTTCAGTTGACTGTCAACATGATCGCGCGTCTCACACGTGTGTCTGGGTGTCACGTCGCATCTGGGGGTTTTGCTCAGCATCGCGAACCGTGAGCAATGTCTTTTACAACACACCGCGACAACTTGAGTCAGATGGCCGCTGCAGTAGCCATAGAAACATGGTACTGTATGTTTCGAGATGCTGCAGTAGCCATAGAAACACGATACTATGTGTCTCGAGACGCTGCAGTAGCCATAGAAACACGGTACTGTATGTCTCGAGACGCTTTAATTAAATTAACAGCCAGCGTTCCTTCTTTCTGTTATTGAACGTTAGAACGCGTCATGTGTGTGGGGGTCTATATGTTACAGCTCCCTAAATCATGACAATCTTGTCTGTCAACTTTGAACTTCTCACCTTTCCAGATGTTCACAATATACAGTAGATACTGTATACAGTATATATACAGTATATATATATATATATAATAGGTCAGATGCTATTGGTTACAGTCCAGAAATGATGTCACGACTGGGGTCAAGACATTTTGCGACTGTGTGTGTGTGTGTGTGGCCAACACAGCATCTGTTTTGGTCTGACACGCTGGTGCTCTAGTGTGTCACCTAGTGGCAGACAGTGTCACCTACGTCCACTATAACACAGCAGTGCTCGGTCCTTCTCTAAGAAGCTACCAGATGATCCACTGCATCACACAAGCCCAGCGAGGCCATCTTCCCTCCCACCCCCAAATAGCTGCTCTGGCAGGACGTGCAAGGGCGAAATCTTGAGGGGATGGGGGGTGTATAGGGGCGTCCCAGGCAGCAAATTAGTCAGTACTTAACCCAGACACCTCCCGCCATCGCCTGCCCCCCCACCCTACCCGCCTAATTACCTACCCCTCCCTGACACTAATTATGATGTCCCATGGTGAAGGGAGGGGAAGCTGATTATTGCTATGCCGGCGAGGGGAAGTGGCACCAAACCCCCCCCCCAACCTTGGTTCCACCCCGCTCACAGCTGAGATGAACGTCTCTGAAGACACAGAGGCAGAGGTGTGTGCACTGCAGGTGTAGGTTTGCGTTTGTGTGTGTGCAGTAGGTGTGTGTGGGTGCGTTAGGTTTGCGTGTGTGTGTGCAGTAGGTGTGTGTGGGTGCGTTAGGTTTGCGTGTGTGTCTGCAGTAGGTGTGTGTGCGTGCGTTAGGTTTGCGTGTGTGTCTGCAGTAGGTGTGTGTGGGTGCGTTAGGTTTGCGTGTGTGTCTGCAGTAGGTGTGTGTGCGTGCGTTAGGTTTGCGTGTGTGTCTGCAGTAGGTGTGTGTGGGTGCGTTAGGTTTGCGTGTGTGTCTGCAGTAGGTGTGTGTGCGTGCGTTAGGTTTGCGT
>JAODUK010026980.1:0-10410 GCA_027564635.1 Typhlichthys eigenmanni
TGGCAGTGTGGGCAGGTGCCAAGTCCTGCTGGACAATGCAATCATCATCTCCATAAAGCTCTTCAGCAGAAGTGCTCAAAAATGTCCTGGTCGACGGCTACGTTGACTCTGGACTTGATGAAACACAGTGGACCAACACCAGAAGTTGACATGGCTCCCCCAAATCACTCAGACATCACTGTGGAAACTTCACACTAGACTTTAAGCAACTTGGATTCTGTGCCTCTCCACTCTTCTTCCAAACTTTGGGACCTTGATTGCAAAAAGAAATGGAAAATATACATGAATCTGAAAAAAGGACTTTGGACCACTGAGCGACAGACCAGTTATTTATCTCCTTAGCCCAGGTAAGACGCTCAGGAGTGGCTTAACACCAGTTGTAGCCTGTTACCATGATACGTCTGTGCATGGTGGCTCTTGATACACTGACTCCTGCCTCAGTCCACTCTTTGAGAAGCTCCCCCAAATGTTTTAATGGCCTTCACTTGACAATCCTCTCAAAGCTATGGTTATCCCTGCTGCTTGTGCACCTTGTCCTATTGTAC
This sequence comes from Typhlichthys eigenmanni, assembly GCA_027564635.1. Classification (NCBI taxonomy): domain Eukaryota; kingdom Metazoa; phylum Chordata; class Actinopteri; order Percopsiformes; family Amblyopsidae; genus Typhlichthys; species Typhlichthys eigenmanni. Next base: position 546 of record JAODUK010026980.1, read on the forward strand.
CACACTTTCTCCTTCCACTCCACTTTCTATGAATATGCTTGGACACAGCACTCTGAACAACCGCTTCTTTAGCAATGAACTTTTGAAGCTTTACCTCCTTGTGGAGAGTGTCAATGTCTTATATATCACATGTCTTTTATAATGCTATTTCTTATAACCTAAAAACTGGACTTAAAAAAATATTTTTACAAACTTCTTTCATTGAAGAATTTTGGTAGCATTAGGACCCTGAGGAGCTCGAAGCGTTCCCTCTTCCATTGATTTGACAGCTTCTGGTTTGCTCGGGTGTGCTGCTTGCTTTACAGAAGACTAGCGTTATCAGAATGGATGTGGACAGGGAAGGAGGCTTTCAGCTTTAGCGTTAGCCTACATTATGAAGTGTGTCTTATTTTAGCGCTTGCATAGCCCAATATAGGTAATTTGCGATGTGCGTAAAACAAAGCTGGCTATCATTTGGCACATTTTCAACTGGATACTCTTGAGCTGTCGTAGTCGTGACAAGCCAGTGCAACAATCAAATCGGTGTTCATTTTCTGTGCACCTTAGAATGATCTGATTCGTCCCAGTTCCACATTTTCTGTGAGACATGCCTTACAGCTAGACAAGGTAAGACAGTCTACTGCGGCAGAAATTGGTCAAATCGTTTTCTGACGGATTCTAGGCTACTGTCTGCTATCTGAGACGCGCGCAGCGTGAATTCCAGTCTGTTTTTCAAAGCATTGTTGTAGGCTAGGCTACAGCAGTGGAATAAAGGCTGAAGCAGGGTCTCATCGTTACCGTTACAATCTTTTCTTTGGGATTTCGTGCAAACTAGAAAGAGAGAACCATGTCACTAAGCAGAAGTATTGAATTTGAACATTTTGAAGAACGAGAGAAGACGCACCGGTCGTCCAAAGCCAACGGCTCTGGGTCCACCTCGGGCTCCAAAGGAAATGGCCTGGTTCCCAGTCCGGCGCACAGTGCGCACTGTAGCTTCTACCGCACACGGACACTCCAATCCCTCTGTTCAGAGAAGAAGGCTAAAAAAGTGCGTTTTTATCGTAATGGGGATAAATATTTCAAGGGCTTGGTGTATGCCGTATCCAATGACCGTTTTAGGTCCCTGGATGCGTTGCTTATGGAGCTCACTCGTTCCCTTTCGGACAACGTGAGCCTTCCACAAGGAGTCCGCACATTATACACCCTGGATGGAGGCAAGATCACGACTCTGGATGAATTGGTAGAGGGTAGGTCATTCATGTAAATTACTTTTCCTTTAGCCTGACCACAAATCACTACATTACAACGCAGGCCAGGTTGGTTTGCAGGCCAGGGATGATGCCAATTTCCCATGCATACAGTAGACATATAGTATATTAGTTCAAGATGATTCAGTGCTTCTACGTTATATCTTGGTGTAGCCGGTAGGCTACTACAGTATACCCCTGCAATAGCCATTAGCCAATGATATAGGCCTACACTAGAATGCCTGCCTGTACAGTAGCCTGTACAGTAGCTCATCTCCCAGCAATTATCCAACAGCTCCAGCATGAGTAGGCCTGTTCATATTGTGCTACTCACTTCACCTGATGTTTCAAATGAAAGTAACTTATTGTGCACCCTCGATACCTTCCTTGACTCATTTAGACTTGTATGGTAATTAGGACTAAAATGTATCAGTTTTGATTGGTCTTTGTGTAGGCAGGCAATGTGCAAATTAGTTTAGGAACAGTGATTTCTGTTGACAGCCCTATTAGAGCAATTTGTTTAATAAGCATATTGTATATATTCTCTTAAATATTGTATGACATTGTCAGTTTACTTAATTGCTGATGTTTGTGCTACATGGCCTCTTACCCACTGGCTTTGAGCAATTTTCACCAGTATTGATAACGGGTTAATCTTTGTGTTAATCCACATAGTGCTTCCTGTCTCCTGCTCTGTAAACCCCTCATTGATCCTCTGAGAGCTCCTATACTGTACAGTAGCTGCCGTGCCTAGGATACACCCCCTAACACATGGCCCACGCATTCAGCTAGCTGTGATAGGCTCACATATTCAACACACACACATGCATATGCACACGCACAAACACACACACACACACCTTTTTTGATTGAACCTGTATTTAACCAGGAAGTAGCTATTGAGATTAAAACTCTATTTCAATAGATGGGATCTATGCATTTCACTCATCTGCTTTACCCCCATCCCCGGAGAGACTTGGGGTGGGGGTTTAGGACAGGCCACTGGCTAGTGGTGTTGTAGAGCATGACTTGTCTGGTGAAGAGCAAGGGTCTCCCTGCTGCACTGCAGACCATTTGAACAGTGTTGCGCTACCATTTGGAACATGAAAGCATGGGCATGTGGCTGTAGGGACTCATGCACTGCCGATATCAACGTGAGCCTATGAGCTCTGAGGGATGAGTGTAGAGGAGAGCCGGCCTTTACCATGATTTTGTAACACAACGTCATCCCTAAAAAATGTCTGTGTAGGGATGTAGCATGAGCCTATTTAATAGCCTATTAGTCTATTTATTAGTTTTTTACTAATGAAGAGAATAATGAGGTTATTAGATAACCTTTTACTGCAAGACCATCAGCTGTAAAGGTTTTAGGTCAATCAAGGGTAGAACTGCCTCTTCTCTCCACTTATGTTTCAGCAACCCATTATGCCAGTTGTAAATGTAGGACACTGAGGTCAAGGGTATCTCACGTCTCAGTGGCATACTGTATCCTGTACAGTGGCAAAGTCTGTCCTTCTGGCTAGGGAAAGCAGGGCAAATACAAGTTTGCTGCATTTGTTTAGTCCGCCATCACTACAGCTCAGCAGTATGCCTCCATTGATGGAGATGTCTTTTGTGCCCTCCTAACCCACACGGGACCCCCAGTCCAGCCAACTTGAACTGCTGTGCTTGTGGAACTGGGGGAACAAAGATGCTGCTGGAATTGGTTTTTAGAAAAAGCTTTGTGGTTGCTGCTGAGGATATATAGAGCTTGATTTTGCTTAGGCCAATGGCTGGGACAATGACAACAGCAATCTATTCTGAAAACCAATGGGTTTAATTAATTATTTGAAGCAAATATTTTGGCATAGGCTTATGTCTCAAACCTAAGCGGCTACCATAATCTTTGAGTAACTTAATTAAAATCTTGATGAGTGGGTTCATGCAGAAGTTAATTACAACAAGGTTCACCTCTGATTACAGAAATACATCTATTGTATAGTAATCTAGGTTTTCAATTTACTGATCTCCATCTGGAGGGAAACTGCTTGTTACAGAAAGACAATGTTTTGAGTCAATTGGCAACCATTCTTTGGTAATTGGGAAGTGTGAATTTGACGATTGACAAATAACAAATTGTGCTTGCTTGATATTTAAAAATACCAGCTGTCATTTACTTTTATAGTTGTATTGTGATGGCAATTTAATCAGGCACTACCTCAACCACCAACTAACATCTGAGGGGAGATCTATACTGTGTTTTATTATAGTGACAGTTGATTGGCAAAACAAACCCAGCTGGAGTGGTTAACAATGTCTAGCTGTGTTCCCAGCTGTTTTCCAGATGAGGATCACGCTAGCGACTTCCATAAACTTACTGAGCGATGTGATGTCCCCCCTTCTATGCCCCAGAGACTCGTCTTTTTACCAGTCCCCAACTCAGAGCATTGTACTATACTGACACTGACTGCCCCCATACCGATTAAAGCTCTAGTTATTTTGTCACACTTTCAGCCATAAGGTCCCCCAGCTGTGTCCTAGCCCGATAATTAGCCTTTGGTTAATTGCTATCTTAATAAAGCCAGTTGTCATGGGACACGCTCTCATAAGGCTGTCTTTCACCGGTTCTCCATTCTCTTAATCTGACACACATCCCATAGCCCAAAGTTAACATTTAGCTGTTTCATGCAGATATATTACAGTAGATCACAGTAGGATAAAATTTACGTTTGGTTGAACTGAATGTACAATATACAGTGATACAGTTTGAGGCAATCATAAACAATAGGCTAAGTTAACTTGATAAGGGTCACTTCCAAGCCCATGCTCTAGATTGACTAACAACAAAATCTGCCTTACTTGGAGCTAGACTTAAAAAAAAATCAGACCCAACACACACACACCTTTCAATAGAGTCACCACCAGATTATATTCTTTGTGGGGTTTTACCAGCAAATCCAGTAGTTGTCATATGATGACCTTTGCCCCAAGAGGGAAACATTTGCATGTTAGCAGCCAGCATGCCGCAATGGCATGTCGGTAGAATAAATGGAAACCTTTTACTTTGGATAGAGGCCAGTGCAGCAGTTCAGAAGTGACAGTGTGTGAAGGCAGGGCTTCTGTTGGCCTGGCCTTCTCCTCCATGTGTCCTTGTCTTCCATTGAGGAATGTTATGTCTTTGTTATCCATTGTAGCACTGACCTGACTATTTCCTTACAAATGTGCCTGTTTTTTAAACCTGCCATGAAAATAAATGGGTATATCTTGATGAAGGAGAATTGAGAGGTACAGTAAATGACTTTAATGAACCATTTAGTGACTGATGCATTTCATTTGGATTCAGGTGAGAGCTATGTGTGTGCGTCTAACGACCCCTTCCGTCACATGGAGTACACTAAGAACGTCAACCCCAACTGGGCGGTGGGCAGCAAGATGGGGGGCTCGTCTCGCTCCCTGTCCTCCCTCAGCATGCTCAAAGGTGAGCTGCAGCGGGAATCCAAGGACTACATCAAGCCCAAACTGGTTACCGTCATCCGCAGTGGTGTGAAACCCCGCAAGGCTGTTCGAATACTGCTCAACAAGAAAACGGCCCACTCTTTTGACCAGGTTCTCACTGACATCACCGAAGCCATAAAGCTGGACTCCGGGGCTGTGAAGAGACTGTACACTCTGGAAGGCAAACAGGTGAGGCTAGTTCTAAATAATGCAGTGTTGTATTGCACCTTGGTCCGATTAAGAAGGTCCCCATGCAAAGCTGTACTTCATCACGTTGCTGATGGAGATTGTGGCGTACGTTCAAAGCCTGGCTGTAAATACTGTCATGCATAAACTCATGCAAACCCATGCAAAACAGGTGCATAGGCAGCGCTACTGATTTGATCAATTCAAAACCAGTTTGTCAGATGAATCAGCCATTCAAGTAGGCAATTCAGCTGACAAACTGGTCATTTAGCCACACTCGCCATGTCCATAAAACATCTTTTGAAAGTCGCAAATGAACATTGTTTTCGAAAAAGTGCATTGTTCAGTAAAAAGTTTCACTGACCAGAGATTGCAATCATCGAATAAGTAATATTTTCATAAGAGAATCATCTGGATTTGCAGGCCAGAGCATTTGAGACATATGTTATCTCCAGGAACCATTGTGAACTATTGGGCTTCAGCTGTGTTAGCAGTTTGGGCAATCATACCACATCTAATCCTTCAAAAATAATGAAACGCCAAAATTGTTTCAACTACATTTTAATGAATACATTTCAGAGTTAAGTCCTCAGGCCCTGGATGCCTACCTGACACACCCCTGTTCAGTCATGCATGCCTGAATCTCACCACAGCACCACATAATCCAGCTGGGACACATTTATTTGAATATTGTATAATAGTGTATGAAAATGAGGTAATTTTGTACTATACTGTATGGTCCCTTTTGCATCTCTTAATATACTGCGGCATACAGTAATTCTGTTTGCTTATGCAGAGCCTAAAACCCACTGTACTGTACAGTATATGGCACAGAATACACTATAGGGCTGCTTTTAAACAAACAAAAATGTAGTTCGCTGTCGTTTCTGTTCAGGTTTTAATGTTTTCTGGGACAAAAGACATGTTATTGATGGTCTCTGAGCACAGGAAGTGTTAACACACAAAGATGTACTGCAGGGGCTACACAGTGCACAGTAGTCTGACACACAAGCTTAAGGAACTGTGTTTTCTGTGAACTGACAGAAGACTTCATGGACAGAGCAGCCTGGAGAAATGACTCATGAGAATAATGATCCTCATCCCCTTGGACAGGGCCAGTCTCAAATCCAGTACAATACATCTTAGACAATGCCTTTTGTTCTTCAACACCGTCACTAGTTATTACAGTACATGTGAAAACGTATAATTTTCAAATGACTAAGAATATAGTTATATCTAAGTCTATAGTGGTTTGTGTGATGGATGGTCTAATGCTTTGTGTATATTTTCCCCCTTTAACATGGCGTGTCATTTTGATGCCAGATATTTTCGTAAAATTAACTATTAACACGTGGAATAGTATAGCTGTTATTATCCTACAGTATGTTCTAATCTTACTATCTAATATACATCATTAAATGATGCACAGACGATAGGAAGATGGAAGTCCTATTTGACAGTGAGAAATAATTAGTGGATACCAAACAGACATTAGACATCCCTTTTACAGTCAGTAGGGTTTTTTCCAAGGAAACTATAGTAGAGGTCTTTGTCTGTGAATTGGTAATGGTTTATGGTAGCTGGTTGATATTATCTCCGGGGCTTTGCCTTTCTACTGATACTGAATCCAAAATGAGAGCTCCGGGGTTGTCTGGGTGAAGTGTTTAATGATTGGAATTTCACAGGAAATGACCCCCTCCTCTTTTTACCCAGTTACTTTGGCTCAGCTTTTGATCTTCAATAGCCATGAAGACGTTAGCTGCAAGCTTACAGTACACGCATGCTAACATCGGTGATTAGGCTTTGCCTGCAAAGCTTTATCACACATGCAATTCTGAAAGTGGTTATTTCTCTCTATTTATTCAAAGAAATAAATGTGAAAAAAATTAAATCAATCTGCATTTTATCACACATTCTTACACGTCTGCTTGTATGCAGATATAGTTACACACAATAACTGAAAAAAAGTATACTTCACTCTATTTAAAAAAAGGCAAGCATAGTTTACATAAATTGTGTCCTTACTCCTTAAGACAGATTTATGCTTCAGCGGGTCTGCATTGTTAATGTCATGTTAGGGTTAGGTTACGCTGGTTATGCTGACGTGCTCAGTATTTATAGTTGTGCGGCCTAGTTGCGTTAGAATTGATGGGACACTTTACCGATAGAGAATAATAGTTTATTTATAGAAGACCGATGTTTGTATTTACTTCCCAAACATCAGGGAAGTCCCCTAGTCGAGTTGATGAGTGTAGCCTCAGTTAATGTTAAATGCATATAAAAACAATTCTTACCAGCAAATCTCATTTTACAGTGCTGGTCAAAGGAAAATGGTCTGCATTTACTGTAGGTCGCAGGACGTTGTTGCAAAATAATGATTTCTGCTAAAGTACTGGTAAACACCTGCCTTCTCGCCAGCCAACCAATTATCAGTTGTGTGGCACTGCACACTTTTAGATATTTTATCTGGTGCGCGCGGCATACGCAGTCTGCCTCTACGGCCCGTGTATGTGCGGCTATGTGCGGTGTCCCTAGACAGCCGCATTTGACTTTGAGATATCAATCAGGCTTTACTTGTGACCTTATGTAATACTGTTGAGGATAAAGTCAGTTATTGCATGCTAATTGTAATCTAATACACATTTTGTCAAATTCACCAAGTATCTCCTCACATTTTGCTATCTTACCGTTCTCTGTGCATGTTGGAAAAAAGAATCCGATACTTCTACACAGCCCTGGCTCTGTAAATGGGAACACTGCTCACATCAACAAAGCCGTAGTACTACACTTTGCTTCACAATGTGTTGCGATGTGTGGGACAGCGCCGCAGATGCCTGTTCTCGAGAATGACTGACCCTGCCTTTAAGTCCTAAATGTTAGTGTTGTAAAATATAGACTCTATGGTAATTGTGAATGATGCTGAATGAATTACGGCAACTCAACCGCCATTCAACCATAAAGGCACCATGTATTCCTGTAAGATGTTGGTGGCTTCCTTGTGTAATGAAGAAGTACAGTGTGTATCCTAAATGGTTTCCGCCTCTTCGGCATTGCTTTTTAGATTAAATCAATAGTTCCATTTAAAAGACAGATCAGTCTTAGAGGTTATTGTTAATGTGTTTTGATGTTTGAATCCAATAACATGTCCTTGTTTTCAACTAAGAGGATGTCTGGAAAAGATGAGGCCAAATTAGTTATTGGCATTATTACTGACTTCACATTTTAATTTATTAATGGTATTCAAATACCAATATTTAGTCCTATACCCAGTCCATGTTTATGAAAGTGTTCATCTATCCTGAGTAAATAACATTTAAACGTAAAGGGCCTGTCCTGGTGGTACGTTTTTTTTTTTTTCTTCTCTCAATTAATAATGTAATATTTCCTACTATAAAATGAAGACTGAAATCTGACCCATGATATCGTTTGAGTTTCAGTGTCTGCTTGACAGACACATCCCTGTCCTCTGACCTGAGTACATCACATGCTCTGTGGTTGCTATAGCAACCCTAGCAACTGGCATATGCTTTGTTTGCTGGCCCAATTTGCAGTCAGTCAAATTAATCAACTTTCTCTCTAACAGCTGTGTGTGTGTGTGTGTGCGTGCGTCTAAGCATTACACATTATGTCTTGCCCATAATAATTGTTTGTTTTTTTGTTTTTTTTACTGAATGTGTACACAAAGCACTTTCTATCATTCCAAAATGAATAAGTCATGTTGAAGGAGGTTAGATTTTCAGCAGACCTCTCAACATAGAATGCCATTTGTCATTGATGACAATTCGGTATGCTGGCTATTTATGTCCCCTCCATCTGCCAACATGACTGCCTTACAACAGCAGACAAAGACCATATACTGGCATTGCAAGAGGCCTTTTTATGCCTATAGGAACACACAGCAACATGTAAATGGCTCTCATGGACTGCCTTTTAATGAGATTAGAGTCTTATTTACAGGTTTTAACCCATTAAGCTTGTAACCAGATCGCTGGAGACCAAAGTTAGACTCCCACATCCTGACCATGATAATAGAAGTCAGTTAAATAACATGAAATGTATTGACTGGGCTGTGACTCCTGTTTTACACCAACCATGTAGCACACCACTGGCATGCTACTGTATATCTATTGCCTTTTCTTAATTGAAATCCTGTAGTTAGTGTGATCATTGACAGGATTAGTATTGGGTTCATGCTTTTGTCCTGCTCCCATGTAGCCTTCTACCAGACTAGACAGGTCTCCCTAATCTGACAGCTTCTCTGGTGTGGTGCCCTGTAATATGGCACAGCAGCTCTCCTCTGTCTTCACACCATGACACAGTGCCTTCCTCCAGGCCAGACAGGCAGCCAAGCCTCATATATATACATATACATACATATACACACATCCCCCCCCTCACATACATACAGAATATATGAAGAACGAGGCTGGCTTTGTTGAATGAATATATATTTATGATGTTATGCCATCTGAAGCCAACACTGGCTCATTTAATGTACTGTGTTGTGTTTGAGTGCTACAATACAATGTTCTTTGGATGAGCATCTGATGCTTAGCAGACCCATTAGAATGTAAACACCTAGAGACTATAAAAGCCTTACTTCCTAGGCTTGGTGTTTCTGACAACACACACACAGTCCTCCTTCCAGCAGCAGCCTACCATCTGCTCCTCCACAATCACATCATAGGTCGCAGTCACCCTGTCTGCAGACCCAAATGTGCGTGCGCGCACACTCGCACACATACATACACACTGGCCACTCCCCCTCCCATTGATGAGCACTCACTCGCACAAGCACATGCTCACTCAGAGCCCCCACTGAGCCCTGGCCACCACCGGGTAATTAGAGCTATGTGTTTGATGGGAGGGTTAAAGTACAGCTGTCAGATGTGTGTCTGTGTGTGTGTGTCTGTGTGCGCGTGAGTGAGCTTATACAAAAATCTCTCAGTCTACTCTCCGTGCTAGATTGCAAAGCTGCC
>JAODUK010026980.1:10510-23910 GCA_027564635.1 Typhlichthys eigenmanni
TGTGTGTCTGTGTGCGCGTGAGTGAGCTTATACAAAAATCTCTCAGTCTACTCTCCGTGCTAGATTGCAAAGCTGCCCCTCAGACTGAATGCTAATTGAAAGCTTTGCTTATCAGAGCCAACGCCTTCTTCAGCTGTCTCTCTCTCCAGATTGTTTGTCCTCTTGGTCTGCTCTCCCTGCTTGAGTGTGAAGCTACCCTTCAGACTGAGAACTGATAGATGGAGTTTGCCTTTCCCCCTCAACTTCACTGTGCTGATGGCAGACAACAGAGCGCTTTGCTTATCAGCTGTGTCCGTAGTTTGCAAATTTACATTTGACATTTAAATTGTATTTATTGTATACATGGCAGAGCTAAGCAGGAGAAACAAAAGCTGTGTTTGAGCTCTAGATTTACCTTTTTATATACATGTATATCAATTTTTTTTTTTTTTTTTTTTTTGCAGGCCAATCCATAATTGGCTTTTCATTAACAGTCAGATATGCTACATCTTTCAGTAAGGACAATTTAAATAATGGACATTGTAATAGGCAAGCTACAGTAGCAAATACTTTTATCTATGATAACATGGCCGCCCTACACATTATTGTTAGCCCAGTTTAAACAATACGCAATAATATAATGTGGTGTTCTCCGCCTGAAACACTTTGATGACCTCTGCTAGCGAGGTCAAGATCACATTGATATTGCATCAAAGTAGTTATTCTGTCATATGAAGGCATACTGTATAATATAGTATGAATAACAGTAGCTCAATAAAAAAAACAAATATTTAAATTATGTTTGAAAGCCTAGTTTACATTATTAACATCCAAATTATTTTCCCTCCGAAAACAACAATATTGGCAAATAAAAGCAATGATTTGTCCTCTTGAAATGACTTTGTTTCAGTGAGCATGTCATCTGAATGGCGGTTTATGTGGATAGGAACTGGACAGAGGTCCATGTAATGCTGAAAGGCCTGATACGGCCATCCATTAGTCTTCTCTTAACAGCCATTCAGTACGCGCAGGAAGCAGCGGAATGGGACAGGAAAGCCAGACTGCATTTATAATTTAACAGCCTGTTTACATGCCTTACATTTTTGAAACGGTTGCCTTAAAAGAAAACTGAGGCAGTACACTGGGAATACACAGTAGCACAAAACTGCTGCACATTAATTTGGCATTAGTAGGTTAAAGGTTTGTAAATGTGGAAAACGTATGAAATAAAAGAATCTTCATTGAACAGAATGTAATGACCTTGTCCCCTACAGTATGTAGATGCTGAGCAATTTACTTGTAATTTGGCTACTAAATAAAGAGGCTTACAATATTTTGCCTGTCAAATGTCTGTGTACTATCATATGAAAGAGTTAGAATGTAGAATTGTGACTGTGTTGATCAGGCCTAAACAAACATTATGGACTTGTATTTTTAATCAATGGCCACCACATTTTTCTTTATTAAAGGCAAAACATAATAATAAAAAATAACAACAGCACTGCAGCAGTTGTTTTTGTGTACAGTGTGTCTCAACAGTGGTATAACACACTGCAGCACAGTCAGCTGTGTGAGGGTGGGATGTATGTAAGATAGCCCCCTCATATCAGATGAAATGTGAACAATAAAATTACATGGATGCCTCTACAAACAAACAAACCTAATAAAAACAACACAGAAGCACTGTAGTTTTAAACACATTTTTATTGGCTGCAAATCTAGAGTGACTTTTTTGAGAGGGATATGTGACTGATTAAGGGTGGAATGTCTGTTCAGCAAGTAGCATCACCTCTGTTGGTCTGATGTGACATGGATGATCTGGTCAGTTCCATGTTCTCCAGGTAGATCTTTGCAACGTATCTGTCTGCAGCAGATAGACTCTGGCTCACAAGAGCTCCTGCTGGTTGTGAAGCTTCACATGAAGCTTCCGATGGTTGTTTCAGGGCCATGTCTAGAATTAAGCATCCACAGCCATGACATTTGCATGTCTACGTATAGTTTTGTAGTGATGTTTGCATACAGTGCCATCTGACAACCAATTACACCGTCTATTTAATATATGTGATTGTGTCTGTCATTGTTTACTCTGATAAAAGTTCCATCCTCAACGGATATTCAGTCAATACTACGTTAAAATATTTATAGAATAAATTGTACAGTATAATATTTACACCGACTGAGTCAAGACAAGTAAAAACGACTGTAAACCGTTCTACTGTAGCTGCAGTTGACACCCTCAAAGCAGGAAAAGAAGGGTGGCGTGGGAGACAGACCCCTCCTCACACACACACACACAAGCCCGCACAATACAGTCCCCAGCAGATGGCACACTGAGCCGCTGCCCCGCCGATGGCGGCAATACAAAAACACGGCATTGTGTTTCGTTAAACAAGACTGCTTAGTCTTGGTGTCTTGGTGCTGGCATGCTGCCTTGACGCCCTACAACTGGACAACAAAGAAGGCAGAGGAAGCCAGGGTGTCCCGGACACGAGGCAGGCAGCTGTAACGTGTTCATTGGGCTTGGGAATGAGGCGGAGTCATGGGCGGTCGGCTGGAGTCATCTGTGGGCATACATGCTACCTCTACGAGCTGAATGGGCACTCCTGCAGCCGTTTATGAGCATGGGGAAACTGAGGGGAAGGAGGACATCCGCTGTTTATTTTGGATGAGAAAGCAATAGTGAAATACATTATACTTTATTTTAACCACGCACCAAGTACTACAATAACATAACATGTATGAAATTGGCCCTTCTAAGCAGTTCTGACAAATCTTTTAACATCTTTGCCTATAATATTCCTTGGTGTTCTTTGGTGCCTATGCATTATCCTCTCATCTCCTCATCCTCTGGTCTTGTAAAGCCCTATAGGTTGCATGAGAATAATTAGAGGGGGGAAAAAGAGAGATGGTGACATGTTTGCGCAATCTTTTAAAAAGCAGTTGCTGTGGATAGAGAGAGAGACTCTGACATCGGTGTTTCCCCATATCAAACACAGTTCCCTTAGTGAACTACAGTATAGGTAATGTATCAACTGAAGGTGTAGATGTGCTAGAGATATAGTGATATTTGAACTCTACATAAGAACGAATACACCTGTCCCTTCACTGTTGTATCAGAAGCTCCACCCACCACACTGGACACACATTGCCAAGGTTGGTAAAAAGTGTTGAGTGGTGCGGTCTGCACCACCTTGTTTGTGTTCCTACGTTCAGAGCCAGTGCTTTGTAGGAACATCTGACTTCAGTCAGTGTGTACGGACAGCTAGAAAACTGTGAGGATATATTACTTGGATTGGAATTGCTAATCCCACTTTAAATGTGATATAAATTTAGGATATAATTTTGTACTAGTCAATTAAAAGTGTATTAAGCACCATTGAGGAGATTGATTTAAATTGTAGTTTGTAAAAACGTGTAATATTTATCAGCTAATGCAAAGCGAGTCAATTTGAATGCTTACATTTGCTCATGTCTTTTCTGGTGATAAGACAAGGGGTTTGGATCTACACTCTGATCCAAAGGAATTAGCCAGTAGTCTGGTGAAATGGTCCCTAAGTAGGGAGTTTATAATCGATTTGGTTTGAGTAGCAGCTGACAGACCTAAAAGCTTCCTTAAGATCAGATGATAATCATTATTTGCTAATGAATACCTACAATTCGAGATTTGACACCTTAATAAAACTATATATAAATAATACATTACTGAAGGAAAATGTCCAGGACTGCTGTGTAGTTATGATTTTGACATTAGAGGTCAAGTTCTCTTTCTTACCCCCTCCCAACCTCCCCACTAATCTCCTTTCTTCCTGCTTGTCTGTCTAGATGGTCCAATTACCATGAGCCAAATATGCTGCGGCATTAGAGTACAGTATCACAGAGTTTGGGGTGGGGATGGCACCCCATTATTACAGCAATTGACCTGTCAGCCATCACATGTCGAGTCTCCACATTGTTCTGTTATGTTCTTGGATGCATTCTGGCGTGCGCTTTCCAGTTTGGTCCTCCAATTAAAAAAAAACTAAATAGGGTATGCATTGTTGTTGTGATGACTTGGAGTGAGTGATATTTCAGTTCAAACCTGTGTCTTAGGAATTTAAAATATTTTTAATTATGTTGTATTATTTAGGTGTTTAGATTTTTTTGTCGTTGAATGAATAGGTGTGATAACATACTTTGTAAATGAATGGATTGTAAAATGTTAATTTGTCTTTGAGGTAGCCTTTCTTTTTTATTAAATTTTTTTTTGTCTTTGTTTGCCGATATTTCTGCGTTTATGCAGAAACCTGTGTGAGCCACACACATTGCCACAGTCCTTGACCCATATTCTCCCTGTTGCTGGGTTTAGCAGGGCAGACTACTGGTTTAGGCTGGCGAGAGTAAGAAAAGGTCAGGGAGATGATGAGAGAGAAAATGACACATCTAGGAGGGCAAGCTCAAGTCAAAAGTTTGCACGGCATGCCCTGGCGACCTTAGCTCTTAGCTAACTTAGCTAACTATAGCTCACTGCCCCGGTTGGTCTACAGCCATTGGCTGTTTTATCCTCCTGGCACTAGTTGGCAAGGAGACAGTGCAGTCTGACATCCATATACTTCTATGCTGTTTCCCAAACTGTGCTGTCTTCCAAACAGTTTCTTGCAAGCAAATGTACTCTATACAGGAAAAGTTGTTGGTTAAAGCTCCAGTAAGCAGTTTTACATCTGAAACAGCTGTTTTGTAAACACATGGTGAATACTGTACTGACAGTGTGTAGCTGGATCAATGCAAATCATATGGGTCAAGATTAGTGACTGTTATTGTATATTTTATTTTCTAACCATTCTACATGTGGCTCTCAGTAATTCAGTAGTATACTAGGTTATACTGTAAGCCTAAAGGTACAGTACTGTGTGTGTGTGTGTGTATTTTATATGGAAATATAATATTTCCCACCAACCCTTATTCATTCTTTATCCTCTCAATAATTGCGTTGTTAAGCAGACCCTTTTATCCAGTAACCACACATTTCATGTGCATTTCATTTCATGTGCAGTCATGAAAATTGATGGTCTTAGTTAAAACCTTCATTTTTAATAGACTTTATTCTACTTGCTTCCTCTCCCTTCTTCCTCCTGTTTGTCAATTCATGAGCACAAGATGTTTTTACTTCTCCACTCATCACTCAGCTCATTACATAAACTAAAAAGTACTTTGTCATGGGCAACAGAAGAGGTGTGTGTGTGTGTATGATACTCTAATGAAGGGCTATTTTGTAGTTATCTTATGTCCACATCTTTTCACTTTGAGAGTCTTTTCACTTATCAGTGGGCCTACATTTCCCATGGGTCAATGGGACAAGTGTATCCTGGGGCAACGGCAGGGCAAAGTCAGCTGAGGCTTGGATCTTATAGTCCACAACATGGCATCAAATTAAAATGAATATATGGTGATTTATGTCCCAGCGTCTGTCACAGCTTGTTAAGAGGGGCCACAATAGACCTCAGTGACAGCCAAGGCCCCTGCCTGCTGATGCCATCATGACTAATGCCAGTGGGCAGTGCTCACCTCAGCAGTCGCGTGGTGTACGCACACACGCACACACACATTAACACAGTGTATTAAGGGGTATGGATAACTGGTTTGGTTGCTGCGGTATAGAAACAGATGAATGGTTGGATTTGATCTGTGTGTGTGTAGAGGTGAAACCTCTGACCTGGTGGGTGCTCTCTGGTGGTGGGTGGTTCATGGTTGTATAGAAAAGAATGCAGAGCACGTCACGGGAGGAGAGGAAATGTGACGTGTCATCTTTTGTGTTCTTTTCCTATGACTGCACGTGGTGTTGCTGGCTGCAAGCATGCACACACACACGCACACAACCATACAGTGCCCACATCCAACACCACTTCACCACCTCATTGCACAGTTGTGTGTTGGCCTAAGTGATTATTGGCTGCTAACACTGTTTTGTTAAAGGAACCAAATGTTTCTATGACGTCCGTGCTAGTAATAGCCCAGGAACTTGGTTGAATATGTATGTTTATGACGCTAGTTTTATCTCCATACTGTATATAAAAGTACACTACAGTAATGTTTGACACTTCCTCTATAATGATCTAAATCATAACAAAAACAGAGCTAACAGCCACTCTCACTTGTTTATGTTTCATGTGTAACACATAAAAAATAGAGCCCAGAAACTCTCACAGCATCTTACCCATAGGGCCAAATATAAGGCTGAGGTGAAGGTTTTACTTTCCTTTACTGAGAACTGTCAGTGAATAAGTTGATCAGTGGTGTTTGCTGCGTATGGTCACACACACTGTATCTCTTTGCTGTTAACTGTCCCCCTCCTCACTCTCTCCAGATTACCAGCCTACAGGACTTCTTTGGGGAGGACGACGTGTTCATAGCGTGTGGGCCAGAGAAGTACCGCTATGCGCAGGACGACTTCCTGTTGGATCACAGCGGTAAGGCTTCCACAGCCTTTATGACTGGTAGGCCTGATTAAGACTAACTCTAAACATCCGCCTCCTATGTGTGTACAACCCTGGGTGTCTCCACCCTTCTCCCCATTCCTCCCACCCAGTCACAGCTTCCACTTTCAATAGGAACACCCTTTTCCTTTCAGAGGTTGAAGGCAGGATGAGGTGCGCGTGTGCACGTGTGTGTGTGCGTGTGCATGGACTTCCGACTAAGTGCATGTCCGACTAAATAAAATTTACATTTGTTATTGGGATGTTAGCTGAATGACTATTACTGGACTCTAAATCTTAGACATATTTGGCATTTAGGAGTTCCACAGAAAACACATTTCAACATGCAAATTCCTGCCTTCAAGTGGGGAAAGTGGATGTTTTCATTGTGTACAGTGAGTGCCTATCCATTTGTAGGTGTTTCCGCAGACATCATTGTGTATTGTATATTATTGTGTGTGCCTGACATCGATGAAAAAACATTTAAGATCCAGAGATGGGCTCTATAGCAGGATATGACTTCCATAACCGGTCTCATCCACTCATTGTTGAAGTGCAGTGTGCTGTCATGTTCAGCAGGAAGGAAGAACAGTAAAGTCAGTTTAGCAACACTGAAAACTAATTACAATGTTACATCCTTGTTTTATTGTTGTTGTTGGGGATTGTAATTGTTAGAATCAAGAGAAAATATTTCTTTCACCAGTTCAATTTGGTGATATAGTAATATGACCCAAACATGGGTGAGGTGTCTAATTTATTGTATGCATATATCAGTTAGTTACCTTTTGAGCTTGTACTATAGCAAGTACTAAAGTATAGACCCAGACAATAAACGTGATCGTGACAAAAATGTTTTCCTCAAAGTGCAAAGACGTATCAAACAGTAAATGCTGCCTAACTGTATCACACACAATATTGGTGTTGTTTCAGCTGCTGTCATGAAATGCTAATAATTTGTGCCGTTTAATTAATGCTTTGGTGCATTATTCAAAAGCAGTGATTCTGCCCCCTGAACATATTCCTATATTTCAATGATTAAAGGGGTCATCAAAGGGGTGGAAACTATATATCACAATGTGCTGTACAGTAGCTTGTATCAATACTCTCCTAGGAACACTGTGCTGTTTCCCCAAGACACTCTGCCCCTCACCCTTACCTCACCCCTGCCCTCAGCTACAGTATATAATAGTAGTGTAGGAGTGCCTATTGTTGAACAAAGCTGTTTTTTCTTTTGCTTTTTTTATGTATGGTTTTTCAATTGTACATAACTTTTTTTTTTTAAATAATATATTGAAGTCCCCCAGTCTTTGACTTTTCCACAACACAATGGTATTGCGTTGTTGTGTTGTGTTGCACTCCATAGTGTTAAATATAGTAAAGATAAATCCAGACTAAAAATACGAGCATTTATACCTATAACCGCCACACAGGGTCAAATTTACCCGTTATCAAAATGCATTTATTTTCGCCAGGTTTTCAGCTCAGTACGGAGCATCCTCGGATGTGACACTTGTCACGAGTTGAATGCACTTCTAGTGAGGGTTGTATACTGGGGAAATAACAGTGAGAGATGGAAAGTTCCTGGTTCGAGCAATGGTTCAATAAATTTCTCATCTCAACACTGTCGAGTACCCGATTTCGGGAGACCCTGCATTTACTTTCTTCTTATGATGAGATGATGCGCGATGTGGGTACACCACAGACACATTTGCGATCATGACTGAAGTGTGGGGGAGATTCATACAAAACTGCATTTTAGGCTACAGACACTACTGGAGTGGATGAACAGCTGTTCCTGACTACAGCGAAATGCTGCTATTAGCTTAAGTTAGCCGACATGCCTAACAAGTGGGCTCTTTGCTCTTGGGATGCTTTCACGAATAGCCTAGATATTTGCGTGTTCTTTAGACCATAATTGTAAAACTAGAGCACCAAAACACAGACAAATTAAACAAACTAATTTTAGAAGACAATCAATACAATGATAGTGTACCTACATTTTGAAACTAGAAACACCAGTAAATAGGCGCACGGGGAAAAATTCTACCCATTGGCGGTTTTAGGTATACATAGATTCTAGGTGGTACTAGTGTTAAAGGAGTCATTTCATGCTCCTTTTCACTTGTTGACAGAGTTCCTTGATTTCTTAATGCAATTTAGTTTCCAAGCATAGGTGAAAATACCACATAGTTTATGTGGAATAGCACCATCATACCATGACTGCTTGTCTCAGATAACAGTCTGTTTTTAGTGACTGTTGCTTTAAATGTAACAAGCCACTGCCCACCCCGCCCCAACTTCCACGTAGCTGTGTTGATGAGAGGCTACGATTGCTTTACTGATAGTACTCAAACACTTTTTGAACATAGTTTTATGGATTTTTAACCACATATGGTTTATTTTCAGCAGTGTTTTCAAGGTGTTAACATTGCGCATTAATTCTACCTCACCGTCCAGACTACAGTAAAGGATAAGGGAGGCAGAATGTAGTTTGTTGTTGTTTGTGTCAACCACATAAACACAGCAGCAGCTTAGTAACACAGCAATGTGAAGGAACAGGGGTAGTACGTTTTGATAACCAGCCATGTATCTACAAAGCACACTGTTTCATGAATGTTAAATTATACCATAGCATATCGCAGCCATCTTTGCCCGCTAAACAGCCATGTACCCATAAGCACGTATTAATTAATGAATGAAGGGTTATAGCACGAAACTGCAGCCATTCTTGCCACTATGGTAGGCCTACAGGGTTATGAGGTTGCTAGCTGCTAGCAACAACATAAACTGATATTCATTATTATTTTTGTTATTTCTTACTTGTTATTATTACGGACATAAAGTTAAATGCTTTGCATGATATGATCACTGATCCAGATAAAAGGATTATTACTTGCGGTACCAAAAACGGCAATCCGTTTCCGGCAGGGGATGCAATTTCGGTATGACGCGAGTCCGTCTTTATCAACATACAATGTTTAGGTTAAGTCAGCACATGCAGCCTATTTCTAATCTGTTTACTGTTATTGATCAATATAGCCTATATTGATCTAATGTAGTTATTGATGTGCACAGTGCATCACTCTTGATAATATGCCTGTCCTGCAGACTCGAGTTGTGTTTATGCTACAGTAGCCTACCAATTACTGTATCAAAAACGAGATTTACAGTTTTGGTCACCTGCAAATGTTGAACATTAAACTTTTACTTACGGTTCGTGTACGATTGGCGATCAACATCAGTTCTTTAGCTTGTATATTTTGCTGAATACTAGTAGGTGGCCATATCCTCATACTAGGGGCATTACCAAACAAACTGTCTGTTGTAATCTACATAACATATGCACTTTTATCTTATTCGTCTGTTTTACCGCCTCCATTCTTTTATTGGCCAATAAAGACCAGGGAGCTAAAATTCCACATTGAATGGCCTAGCATTGTCCGTGTCACATCGACATTGCTAATGCCAAAAACTAGAAATACTTGTTTTTCATGGAATGGGTCCTTTAATATTTACTGAGAGATCGAATTGTGTGACAGAAAAAAAATACAGTTACAATATATTGAAAGCAGTTAAGAACATGTCCTATTAGCCCATCTTATCCCCTTTGTTCTCAGGACATTTAAAGTCACATGACTTTTCTTGGTTTTCCAGTGTTTTTATATCTTCTTCTGAGAGTTGTGGATTTTTCTTGTTTATTTCTATGATGATCTCCTCCACGGTTTTGCTTTTTACAAATTTAGCAGCTGTGGTGCCACACTGAAAAATCAGACAGAATATAAGTGCAGCCCAAATTTCTCTTGGCAAATCTAAAGAAAGATTATTGAGTAGCTGTATAGCTGTCGAAACATACAGTAGACATCGATCTGACACAACATGAGAAATTATGTTTCTACAGGTAACATGACAAATATGTATATATGTACAAATATATCTACGGGTTTTACATTACCGTAACGTATTTCTCAATGTGGCAGAGCACTGCAAATGCGGGAAGAAGATTTCTGATTATTGTATATTTGAACATTTAAATTAATATAGCATTACCTGCAGTGAAACAGGATGTCCATAGCGTAATTTAGTAACTAGATGTTCACAGTTATTGGCAAAAGGCCAATACCATTCACTGTTACTTTCTTTCTTTTTGAGTTGCTCTAGTATATGTGCTTCCTCAAGTTGTTTTATTTTATCATCAAGGTAGTTGTCTACTTTGTATTTATTTAGTTCATCCTCTGACAACTTATCAAAAATGGCATCGATTATTTTGAATCGTTTTAGTGGACCTGCAATAAGAAAAGTAAAAAACAATGAGCACTACAATATGGTACAATGGGCATCTTTATCCTACAATTGTATTGTGCAGGAACTACACTAATACTATTTTGCTATCATGAAAATGTAATATTATCTCCTGGCATATCATCACATTGTCTGAGCAGACACTAACTGTATTCCTTACTTGCACTGCTTACTGCTGACTCCTTACTATTGGCATGTCATTTTATATTTGGTTTAGTTATAAAGAAATCAATTTATTTGTGTTTGTACATTCAAAATGAACATACCTGTATAATGGAATACATTTTGATCCGGCTTTTTAACACTTTCTAATCCTTTAACGTTGTCCAGGTACAATGCAAAGTGCTTGTATGTTAATTTAGAACATCCACAAAACATTCTTGGATTGATATTATGTCAAACGGGTTTAACTATAAAGGGGAGAATTCAGAGGAAAGAATTCAGTAGATATTATATATCACTAGCCGTTTACCCAATAGCAAATATGTTTTTTGGATTAAGAATATACTTTTTTTTTTTTTCCCCCATGAGAACCACTCACCCCTGTCACTGTGATGACCAGAAAAACCATCAGTGCAGCTGCCAACAGGAGCTTTCCCATTTTTCCTGCTTAGAAAAGTGGACAGAGAGAAGTTAGTGTCTGGGTTTACACTGAAAGTGTTTATATAATTTTCTCAAATGTCGTCAAAGAAACTCGTAAACGTTAATGTTGCTAATACCCTCCCTTGAAATTTCCAAAGCTAAAAGTTTTGACCAAAACAAAACTTAAGTAGCCTACTTATAAGTCATACAGTACCTGCTTACTGTATAGTCAAAACCCTCTGAGTGAGATGGACGAAGAGAGTAAGGCAACCCTTTAAAATTAATTCACAACCTACAAGACTGTCCCTACTTATAGTAGGATGGTTAATATCTAAATTATTATTTAAATTCTCACATCATGTATTATTCAAATTGTACCTTTATCTCTCTTCTTTTACGTGCATACATTGTCAACCTAGTATGATATCTCTGTGCTGACCTGTACCTGTACCACTTCCTCCATGGAAGCGAACACCTTGCTCAAGCACTTGATGTTGGTGGAGGGAGAAGTTTGCTTTTTAGTGATAAAGTGTAACATTATCCTTTCTTGGTCCTTGGTCTATTTTATCGTGTATTTTAAAATGTCTTGTTGTAGAAAATGTACCTACATTTACAGTATTGCTAAAATGTGTAAAATCTCAGATATATAAAAATTTTGCCCTTGCAAATAGTTTTTTCAACAAGTTTGTAATATTGCCGTTGTATTGTAATTGTGATAACCATTACATATGATTCATGCAGATAAAGAAACAACACTTAAACACTAATTAATATTGACAAAACTATGATCTATGTGTGTGATCAGGTGAACACACAATTTACACTCACCAACTGTGAAGCGGTTAATGTAAATGTGTTTTCTGAATCTCTAATGTTGGCACATACATTTTGCCAGCCTCAAGCAATATTATTGCTGGTTAAACTAGAAGGTTTGACAAATACGCCATAATAATTAAAATAAAGATTAAGGCAGGCATACTTTTATATTCCTTAGGAAATCAAATTAATGTTTTTCACTTACTAACAAGCATTTCTTGTGTAGTCAACAACAGAGTAAAGTATTTATGCTGGAAGTCTTGACACTAAAAAGAGAAATGAAATAACCGAGGCGAGCTATGAAATAAAATGTGTACCATTTTAATTGATCCCGGTAGGGACAGTAGCATACTCCTGTAGAGGTCATACCAAGCATAAAGTACACTGGTAAATAGTTTTGTATTTGCTGTCCATGTTGATACTGTATGTAGGGCTGTTAAAGGTGTTGGAAGGGTAAAGAATGAGGACGGGGAGGAAGGGGGTTGGGGGAGGTGGACAGTTAAAAAAAAAAAAAAAAAACTTATCAATGTTTAAATACTAAGATGTATTTGCATATCCTAAAGCCAAATACATATTTGAATAACTGCTTCTCTTTCAGATTAGAAGAACAAATACACTTGACTACATGAGATATCATCATTACAGTCAGTGGTAATTTTCAGGGACAACTGACATGTAGCCAAAATGTATTAGTCCCAGTATGAGCCTTCAAATATAATAGTAACTATAATAGTGCAGGAATCAGGAGGTGCATGCCACCTCAAAGATGGAAATATTTCTGTCATTGCGGACTTTGTGAAAATGTTGATTTTTCTAGCTCTGTACAGTATATGTACAGTACAATGTTTTCTTTCTTTTATTTACCTTATAAGAGTACATTATTATTTTCAGATATTGTATTTGACAATGTTGTCAAAACTAGGGACTTTTTTTGAGAATGGGTTAATAATTCCTTTCCTGGCTTTAATATATGGCCAAAATAGGCCAATACCAGCATTGGACTGGCCATCGGGAAAGTCGTTAGATTTCCTGAAAGGCCGATTATAATTACGGCCACCGTTGGCCGTTGCAGTATATGTGTGCATATGTATATATATATGTGAGTGTGTGTATGTATATATATATATATATATATATATATGTATGTGTATGTATGTATGTATATGTATGTATGTATATATATGTATATATGTATATATATGTATGTATGTATATATATGTATGTATGTATGTATGTATATATATGTATGTATGTATATATATATGTATGTATGT
>JAODUK010027008.1:0-23903 GCA_027564635.1 Typhlichthys eigenmanni
GGTTCGACAATCGGCCGAACCCTCCTCTCCAGCACCTTGGAGTAGACTTTACCAGGGAGGCTGAGCAGTGTGATACCTCTGTAATTGGCACACACTCTCTGGTCCCCCTTTTTAAAGAGGGGAACCACCACCCCAGTCTGCCACTCCTTTGGCACTGCATTTTGTAATTGACAAAATCCATTTCTTGAATTACGAAATGCATTTAGCCATTTACTAAATGCATTTTGTCACTTAGTGAGTCATGGAATGTATTTGCAATGCAATTTGTAAGGGACAAAATGCATTTTGTAAATCACGAAATGCATTTTGTTACTTAGACTCTATGAATTACATGTCACCGTTGAAGTAATACTGTCCAGCAGGTGGCAATGTTGTTTAAATCATTATCTTATCTATCAACTAAATTGGACAAAAAAAAAAGCATAGAAAGCTATTACAGGAACAGACAGTTGACAGAGTTTCTGTTAGATAAAAAAAAAGCTCAACTGTTATAGGACAAGTGAAAATGGGTGGGGCTTGGGATCGGTCAATCGCTGTCACAATGTGACCTCACCAAGACAAGTTGACAGGGAGATGTAAAATTAATGCCTATTACATTACTGTTATTATTTCATTAATGAGAATTTTATGAAAATGCAGTTTGACGTAATCAGCATATAGTTGAGCTTTATAGATGGATTAAAGAGAGAGAGAGAGAGAGAGAGAGAGAGAGAGAGAGAGAGAGAGAGCGAGAGAGAGAGAAGACATGGTATACACTTTATAAAACACTGAACATCAAATAATATACAATATACTGAATGGCATGTGTTAGCATTGTATGTTTGTTTGTAATCCATCTAAAGGTGCAAATTAAACACTCAAGATATTATTTATTAATAAACTCAAAATAACATGCATGTTTGCTGATTTAATGAGTCTCTTTTAACAAACATACAACCAATTAGAACACTAATCTCTATTGGCATTTCAGATTATAAAGGGAAGATAATTGTTACATTGTTGATTCTAATTTCTCATACATCTTTGTAATGTATGAACAAATGTATTCTGTAGAGACAAAAATAATGTTGATAGGATATATTGACTCCTCCTACTGTACAGTATTTAGTTCATGGAGTATTAATAAAAAGGAACATTTGGTATAAATAATGAATAATGATAGGCTGTTGAACTTGGCAGCCATGTATATCAAACATGAACAAATCGTTTACCATACATGTAAAATGGATTTATGTTTTGATGAAGAGATTAGTGAAAAAATGTCATGGCAGACATTTTTATTGATATCCAGTAAATCAAAACATTGAGGATATTGGATGAGAAAAGATGCCAACATGGGGTGCCATACTTCAATAATGTATTAAAGTAACACCAAATGAAAAAACTTCCAAGCAGCAGATGACAAGGTAGCTTAGGCCAGGGGGTTTTCAAACTTAACAGCTCGCAACCACCCAAAATAATAGTGCCAGAGACTTGTGAACCCCACTATCCCCAGATGTTGTAGAAGAATAACAGCCATATTAATATTTAATAGTATTTTAATACAAGCTAGTAGCAGAATACATCAATTTAATGTATAAGCTGTACTACTACTAACAATTATGGCTAAACTATGCCATTTTAATCATTTTAAAGTATTTAATTTCTGAAAATCGTCTTGTGACCCCCTCCTCTGTGTCTCGCGACCCCCCGGGGTGTCTCGACCCCCAGTTTGAGGACCACTGTGCACCAGCCTGTAAAGCAACTTTTTGTGGATATGGCCTTGTCTTCGCACTACCCCCTTGCTGTTTTCATCACAGTAGCAAACTGTCTTTAAATAGAGGCCACACTCAAATGGCTCTCTATTGAACAGGGCAAAATGGGTCAACTGGTTAGTAACCCCTTGCTGCCCTCCATTTTGTGACTGCCAACATGGTTGGTATGTCATTGATTTTGCTCCGTACCTGCTATGAACTGTTAGGGGTTTGACATTCCTTCGCATATCAAGGCCACCTCTGTTACAACAAGTGGTTTGAAGACCTGCTCATCTGCTCCTGTTGGCAAGGGAACAGGGGGCATCGACTCAATGACACACAGACACCAAAGCTTACTGTACTGTATAGCCTTATATTGTTAGCTTGTCTTTATTTAAAGCTCTACAGGCACAGGCTTGAATCCCAGGAGCAACTAGTCTAAAACTCTTCCGTCCATCAGCACTACTGTACGTCACATAAGCAACTCTGTGTCGTATAGGTATGATACATATACACAAGTAAGGATGTTGATTTTCATTGGCTGTTAGCATTGTCACTCACAAAGTGTATCCGTAATTCTGGTGTGAAGCTAGTGCAGTGCTTTTTCTATTAATTTCAGTTTAAATGTATTTTAACAGTAGCCAACATTTCTAACAGAACCTGAAAACAGCCAGTCATGTTGGTAAGCCTCTCAACAAAACAGTCTATATAAAGTTAAAATATTCTATATAAGATTAACTTAACGACTTTGTAATTGAGTTGGTTGCTGTTCATGTCAATCAAAATACCTCTCATGTCAGATAGTAGTTAGATCTTGACGCAGTTAGCAAGCGCGGTATCCCAGACATACATAAGTAACGGCTGGCTCTGTGAGACTAAAGAGCACCTTCAACTGACTGGACCAGTTGTGCGGTAGCCTACCAGCATGAAGTTGTACATGAAATGTAAACGTTTGTAATGCTGTTAACTTTTGTTAATTTGTACATGCAACATGTATCGCCACTACATTATTAATAGTATGATGCCTATACTAAGAATTTTTGTATTATAGTAAAACATGTTTTGCCTATATTTATTTTCAAAACTGTATGATTTGCATTATTAACTAATAGCTGGAGTGACCTTTGGATTAATAGCATTACAAATACAAATGTATCACTAGTAACCTTCCCCCAGATGCAGGAATATAAACACAAAATAATTTCTGTTCTTAATCTTTAGTGTCAATGTCATTGTCAGTTAGAGTGACAGAATCCCTTAAAGCTATGCTGACTCCTTGTCTGTATTGCAATGCATATGTGAGAGGATTCATATAGAATTACATAATATGCCTTTAAACAACTCATCTAGACTTACTAACATTCTTCAATCACTTTTGTTTTTGTTGGAAAGGATACCACATCACGCATCACATTTACCCCCAAGATGGTACATATCAGCCATGTCGATACTGACTGTGATATATTATACTGTATATTATGCATAGATTATGAACAGTCAATTAATTAGACCCCCTCCCCTGACTTTATTGTGGGAGAGAGCTATTATCTTATAAATTAATGTAACTTGAGTGTACAAATAGCATTTTAGTACATAGTTTATCTAAATGGAATTGTACATTGGATCTTATTGAAATTCAAAACTGTTCCAATCTTTGTTTGGTATTACTAAAGGGCTTACACAGAACCATCCATATAGTGTACACAGGGTTGGGAAGTAACTAATTACATAATTCATTAGTAATTCATTACACAAAAACAATAACTGTAATCCATTACATTTATCAGCCCATTACAGTTACCAGATAAATAAGTGGAATCAGATTACAGGTATTTAAAAAAAGAGTTTGATGATTACTTCTAGGACTACTTTCGAATTTAAAAGGGAAGTTTGCAGAAGAAAAATGCATAAATCAATCGGCTGTTCTCTTACTAACCTTTCAATAACGTCAATCAAAAATTGAATCAAAAGTCCAACTTTAATCTGAACCCCCGAGCAACATGAACGGTCACAAAAGTAGAAAGATGTGGCGTGCCAATGCAGTAAATTACTCTGGATGGCATTTCAAAGAACAATGTTAAGGCATGAAGTAATCACGTTGCTTATTATACTTTTTGTCTGGTAACTAGTAACAGTAACGGATTACATTTAAAAAGTAACCTAGCCAACCCTGAGTGTACATGCTTCCATTTTTTTATTTTAACAAATGTACAAAAGAAAGTGCAAAACTTCTTTGTGTTAAGGGTTCAATGTCAGGTTTCGGCTGTTGACTGGGCTCCAGTCAGCGATGGATGTGCTCCATATTGATTAATATCCTCCTCCCCAAATATCTTCTGCTCAGCTGGATGTCACTCCAAGTCAATTAAACCTGGTTTGGGGAGTGCGTGGGCGGAGAGTCAAACCAGGGACGGCAGGCAATGAAGAGTAGTCTGGCCAAGACAGGGGTCTGTTTGTCTAGAGCGGAGGGAGTGGGGGGCTCTGGGCTTGTCTTAAAGGTACACAGCGCTTCTTTGTTCCCTCCCAATCACAGGAGCCTTTCTCTGCTGGGGCAAAGGCTCACCAGCTGTCTTGGGCGAGGGGTGGAGGCGAGGTGGGGGGGCAATGTTTGTGTGTGGGGAGGCAGGGTGGAGGTAGAGGAGGAAGGAAAGGGATGAAAGTTGGATGCTGGAGACAGAGCTGGCACTTGTCATTTCCTGGCCGTCTCTCTCTCTCCTCCTCTCTTTCCCCATCACTAGAATCCCTCTCTCCTGCCATCAGATTGCCTTTTCTTCTTCCATCTCTCTCTCTCTATCTCTCTCTCTCTCTCTCTCTCTCTCTCTCTCTCTCTCTCTCTCTCTCTCTCTCTCTCCCTCCACTTCTGTCTGTTAAGCTAATAAGAGAGGCCCTGTTCTCAAACACCACTTATTTGTGATTCTGGGAGTCCACCGGAAGGTCTGCGGTGGAAGAAGGGCGACACTCCAGGGTCACACGTTGTCTCCACTGGGCCACCTATACCCAGCTTTCGGGCTCCCTCTGACCATTCAATTTCTTCCAAACAAACAACTGTGTACGCCCTCGCTTGTCTGTACAGTTTTGTAGTGTCGGACAGTTGCAGTATCTCTGATATATTACCATGTACATCCTATAGAATACTCTATGTGTTGTTGTGTAGAATGGAACGAGCCACGGTCAAAACCAGGACGTCAGACTATAATAACAGGGAGGGAGGTCGGGACTGGAGCCAGGCACTGTCAAGACCAAAGAGGAGACCAGAACACCGAAGCAGGCAAGAGCTGGGAACAGTTAGCATGAGATATGCTAACACAGGTGACAGAAGCCATACACTCAGGTAATAATGTTCAGGCAATATGGATATCAACAATATAAGTCTTGTTAAAA
The DNA here is from genome assembly GCA_027564635.1 of Typhlichthys eigenmanni. NCBI lineage: Eukaryota > Metazoa > Chordata > Actinopteri > Percopsiformes > Amblyopsidae > Typhlichthys > Typhlichthys eigenmanni. Next base: position 5,112 of record JAODUK010027008.1, read on the forward strand.
CTGAAGGGAGCTGAAGTGTATATTTAAATGAGGCCATTTTAAATAAAGGGTGTTGCAAACACCACATAATGGTACCTATAAGACATATGTCATTACTGGGAAGGGAAATTGCACCATGCTTAAATGTAAAATGTATTTTGTTCAATCAAATAGTGTTATAATGTTATAGTGTTAAAATGATGGGTTTATCTTAAAAACCGTCCACCATCGCTTGCTAAAGCGATAGAAAAAACTAAAATTGTTGTCCTTCAAAGATCTCTTGCCACATGCCTGCCTGAAAACTGTTCACAGCGGATGATAACTTGGCTGGGAATGACAACCTCTCTCAGCCTGACCTTCTTGCCCTTGGGCTGGGCACAAAAGACGAACCAAGAGAACAAAAGTTGCCGTGTCCGTTACCTGTGTGTGTCTGAATGTGTGTTTGTGTGACATGAGAGAGCTCCTGGCCTTGAGGGCAGACAACAGTATGTTCGCCGTCACAACAGAACGCCTAAAGTCCTGTGGGACCGCTAGTTTGCGCTGGTGCTGTCTGACTGCAACACAAACACAGACAGACTTATTTTCTTCTCCCATCTCCTCTAGTTTGTCTCTTTCTTTCTCACTATGTTTCTCCCAATGCAGCCGACCCGAGTTGAAGCTCACAATAGTCTTTACACATCACACTCACTCATTTCCAATTACAAGACAGGCATAGGCGCTGGTCCTAAGACAACAGTTCCCCAAACCTGATTACCTGTTCTTGGGGAGCCAGTGGGACACGACATGGTCTGACGTGTGCTGAGAAAGTCTGTTCACATTGCTCAGAATGTACCTCATTTATCAAGCTGGATTCCACTGCAACATCCTACACATTTCGTTACAGTATTACTAGTCAGGTATTTCTGGTTCATGAGGTGGATTACTAAATGTTTAAAGTAATGTGTGTTGCTGACTATAACCAACCTGCTATAAGAGAAAGATGGTTTGTAGCATTTCTTACTGCAAATTCTTATTTGAATTAGAACTGAAAAGTCATACTCTATGTTTTTATTTTTTACCTGTTTTCAATATTGTATTTCTGTTGTTTCGTGGACTTCAGAAGTAGCCATATGTAATATCACATAATCCTTGTTCTACCTCAGAGGGGCGTCCTCTAAATTATTTGATCCAAAATGTATTTTCTTTAAAAAATCTGAATGGTAGAAAATATACATTAACATAAACACAACCTGTGCTATAAATATATTAATCTGTCAATAAATATTTGAATGGTTTAGTTAGTGGCCTACATTTATACATGTCACTATAGGCCGCCCGACACAATAATGTTGGCCCGGCAATTAAATATTACATGCCATATGTGATAGGGGGTCCCTGTGCCATGTTTCTATCAGCCAAGGTTCCTTGGCTGAAGACCTCTGCTATAGTCTGCAGCCATCCATATGTCCAGCGCACCCCAGCTACACATTAGACTATTTCAGTAGTCACTCTCATTCATTTCATGTGTTGTGTGGGTACCTACAGTGCTGTATGCTTGGGTTAGAGAGGAGTGTGTTGTTAGTTGTTTGTCTTTAACATAACGTTTAACTTGTAACATTTTGTCTTATGCAAAATGCCAGTTGTGTATTGTTTTGGTAGTGATTCACTGTTCCTTCTCATTCGTCTGCGCTTGTGCTCAGCTCTCCTCATCCTGTTACAGCAAAGAGGGCATGGTGGGAATATCAATCTTAAAACGCAACAGATGAGATTTGGATGGGTGAAAAAAATAAATATATATATTATATATATAAATAAATAAATCCCAATTCTTACTACTGATATTAATTATTCCACTGATAAGAAGACCACAGGATGTTAGTTTTTACCAGTAAACAACGATTATATTCATAAAAATGCATGGATGTGGTGGTAGGTCGCAGATACGCTTCATTAATATTGATACCGGCGATTCAACACAGGTTCTCTGACAAGAGCTGAAGGATGTTCCCCTTCTGCATTTCCTATCAATGGCAAAAAAGACACACTGGTGCACGCACGTGCACACGCAGACAGACACATACACAATCACAGCAACAACAACAACAAATATATAACAGCCCGAACACCCTCATCTCTCGAACATTGCACAAATCCTTCTATTACTATGCTGATCACAACTTCTGTGTGTTCTTCCACATTAATCGCGTGAATCATAATGGGTTCATGAATAATTTTAGGCAGGGTAGAAGCCCATTTTAACCTGAGGTGAATCTTGCCTCTTATTTTGAGGTCAGTTGACCTGAATGAACGTAAATAATCTGTGACTGTGAAACCAATACGTTTTACAACAGCTACTTGATCAACCGAAGAGCGAGACAATGAAGCTCTTTAATATCCCTAGTTTTTTCCCCTAATAAACTAAAAACACACATTTAAACCCTCTGGCTATATCTCGCAGCAGGAGAATATAATGAATCACTTGTCAGTGCATCAATCTTGCGCACATACAAATCAATTTAACGTGCTATTATTACATATAAATGCAGTACAATATCCAAAGGGAACACTTTGGAACACCATGCTCATTTTGTCCACAGTATAGCACACAGTGAACATATATCTACATATATACATCTACATGTACATGTAGATGTATATATGTAGATATATGTTCAAGCCAAAAGCCATGTGTTTTTATTTACATTTTTACATTTTATTTATTTGCATGAGATGCATGGGAACCACACACGTTTGCCCTTATCGCTGTAAAAACATTTGACAGAGAAATAATCGCTTGCATTGTGAAGAGGTTGAAGTCACCTGAAAGTGTGGGTAAAAGGCACGGGAGGCAACAATGAATCATAATTACTCCTGATACCATTATGTAGATGAAGGATTTTGATGCAGTGGCACGCTAGCAAGTCCCCTCTCACTGTGTTCAAGTGGAGTTCATGATGTTTTCTCAGAAGGAAGTCTTTGAGCATTTAACACACCTGCTCACACTGAACCAGACGCCCAGCATTCAGCACTCTCCTCCCACGCTCCAGGTTTCTAAAACCTTCCATCACCACTCCGCTCGCAAATGTAGCTGCTTTTTCCCCTAGGCGGATTTGGCCCACAACTGGCTGCATTCAGGTCAGCTAAGCTCTTCTCTGCCATGTTCACATACGCTGCCGCTTTCCATAGTAAACTGCACAATAGTTGTGCACTGTTTTGCACTCGAGCCACTCGTAGATCTGGGGTTTATGGGGTGGAGACTACAGGCGGAATATGTTTCAGGTCTAAGAGAATGTGTGCCAGTCAAGATTAGACTGATGAAGACGGTGCTTACCACAGGCTTGCATACATGCTGCTTGGCACTTATAGACCACTAGGAAGGCATTCATGAGACATTCATGAGAGCTGCTCTCAGTAGCTTAACTCAGTTCTTATAGTGTGAAGCTGCAAGGGAGTCAGACTGGTTCAAATGCAAAGTTATATATTTTTTTTCCCCTTCTACTTGTGCTGCAGTCTAAAGCCAAGCCATGCAAATGCATTGATGTAATCGAGTGTAGTGTGCTAATTGTTCACATATCCCTCCTGAATTCACAATGCTAAGAACGAGGGCACAAAACCAAACGACTTGAGCATGTAGTACAATACTGACACTCTAGCTTACCTACTTTACACATAAACAGTTGAAATGGGATGCTGTCATTTTTAATTACTGTAACAGCAAAAATTTACAATTGGATACAACTGTAATAGTAGGTTTTAAGCCACTTTCAAATGTGTGCTGAGCTCACCAATTAATTATATTGCTACTGCATACTGTAAATTACATAAATTGACATCCAGGAAAACAAATCCCATAATAGAAAGAGCATTGTACAGCTTCGATGCACCGTAGTTTTCAAATGAGTATGTCTGTGAGGTACTGTATTATAAACACCCTGTTTCATGTAGGACCTGCTCCCCGGACACTGCAGTACCATCGCATTTTTAACCTTTGCTCATTCAGGGACGTTTATAGGATTTCAACATTTTATCAACCTGACACACCTGCACTGCTTGGTGCATTCTGTACGCTTTTGGACCATGTTACCTCTTAGTGGGGTTATTTAGGGCAAGTGTCAAGGCTGTAAAATCGAAACTCCGGAGCGTATCAAAACCACCATATCAGTGCCAAGCAAACTCAGGTGTGGTTCACTTGTAGTGTGTGAACACAAACAGACCAAATGTGAAAACACAAATGAGGGCAAACTCACGATGATTATGGTTTTCTGCAAAGAAACTCTGTAAATTCCGGTTAAAATGCCTGAAAGTCAATATCTGGCAAGCGTGTGCTTATGTTGTCATTGTTGAGCCACAGATACAGATACAGTATAACTCAGCAGATGCAGCTAGTTAGGCTTATACAGTAGCTATTGCAGTTACACGGGCATCATATTTAGCTTTCAAAAAACACATTAAATACATTTCAAACATGGTACATTTGCACTATACTCAGACGTGTTTGTGTACATGCACAAAACAGACCATTGTTACAGAGGTTCTGCGTACACTGTGAATGCTATCGAAATTGTATTAAACCTGTATTTTTGCATCTGAGCTTTTGAGTGTGTGGCTTCCTTTTGCTAGCCTGGTGTATCTAGACCGTATTCACTTTGCAAACAGACAGACTCATGTTGTTTAGTTTCCCAAAAATTCATCAGTATGTTTAATGTCCGATTTGGTTATGGAGTTATGTAATTGGTAGTGTGCATAATAATCAAAATACCTCTCTTGTCAAGGCAGGTCCCAGACTTTATCATGGGGTTTAGAGCCTTCAGCCTCTGGAACTCCCTTCCACCAGACATCCGTAACATTGACTGAACTCTTCCCATTTTTTAAACTCGCTTAAAAACACATATTCAAATTGATCACTGCTCATCTGGACACAGCAATATTCTGTTTTCTTAATTGATTATAGAACCTTATTGATTTTATGCACAGTTTTCTTGTTTTTTTATTTATTTATTGTCACATTGTTATTTACTTTTGTCTCATAAGGTGACCTTGGGTGCTTTGAACTATTTTTTTATACTATGCAAGTATAGGATGGCTCTGTGAGACTAATTACGAACTATTCCTAAAGATAGTCAAAAAAACGTGAATATTCTCTTAGCATGTATGCATGTAACATCACAAACATAAAAATATACATGTAAAGTGTTGTTGTCTGTTATTGTAGTCTAACAATGACAAAAGAACAATACACAATTTGTATCATAAACTAAGATGTAGGATCAGGTATAGGCACAACTAATGTATATTAGAAACAAGTTCAACTGGATTGTAAATCTAAAAACAAGATTATCGTCAGTCAGAGCGCCGTGGCAGCTCTTCCTCTCCTCTGTCCTAGTATTTGCAGTATTTGCAGTGAACAAACTACAGGTACAAGCATAATGCTATACAATATACGTTTGGGTACCAAACGTTACCAAAAGTTGCAATTTCTTATTAGTCTCCAATACTTCAGTTTATTGTAGTGCAGCTAATATTAGCTAGTGCATTGCTTTTTTGCCAATCTTTTCCAGGTTTATCGTTACAGCTGGCCACATTCCTTGACCTTTACATAAAAAGTTGTTTGTTGCTATATTATTGTTTAAACTAGCAAATTCATAGGACCACGCATAGATAGCATAGCAATAAGACATTCCTTAAAATATACTGGTCAGCGTTTAGACTGCAATTTATCTATCGAAATCCCTCAACTGTAAAATCACATTACATATATAGACTGCAACCTTACATATCAATTTCCCACCCAATATCCCATATGGGATCAATAAAATTCATCTTATTTGATCAGCCCTTCATCTGTCTCTGACTGCAAACACAAGATAATGTACAGTACATTGCCCTGGAAAACCCAGAGCATTATGTGATTATAGGCATCAGAAAGCTCCATTCATTCAATTTTCGTATTTTTCATATAGTGAGTCAACCTTGATTGCCTGAAGGCCTCTGTGTAATAACTACACCTTCACAGAGCAGATTGACATCCAGCCCTACGGCTACTAAAGCTTTAATCATTGCAGCTTTATTACATAGTTATCTGCAATCTCAACAGAACCTGTACACATTTTGTATATTTACTTCAAAGTATAGAGTGCATACAGTACAGTAAAGTAATATCATACACAGATGATACATTTTATGCAATTTCAAATAGGAAATTATTTGTCTTATTTTGACCACTATACAGATGGAGTTATAAATTTGCGTGGTCTTCCAGAATACAAACTGTACACAGCAGTTGCTTCACCGCAGATGCAGAGTATGTAGAATGTGATTCTGACTGTAACAGTCATTGTATAATGCATAAATTCCATCTCACGTGAGTGCAGCCAATAAAGTATATTTCCATTCTCATAAACACAGTGTTTCCATGTTAAACCAGACATGCACAGAAACCAATCCATTCAAACATAAAGCATTTGACTGCTATTGTATGTATTTGGATTGATTATAATTGATAACAGCGTATCTTTTTTGGTGGGCAAATTTGTTAATATAACCCTCACTCTCTTTCTCTTGCTCAATGTGTGTCTCAGAAACTACGTTTCTGCACATCCATCTATAACACCCCTTGCCCAAACATTCCCCTGTCCTTCTCGTTTATTTTGTTGTACAACGGCTCTTCCATCAGATCCTTGGCCAAGTCTCTGGGATGGTCTGTCTCCAAGAATCTTCATTGTTATTCGCTAAGAAGTGCCCAATGGCTCTGCGGTTGCCTGCAGCATAAAGAAGGATAAATAAGTACTTCCAATAAACCAAGCAAGCTCCAGCCTAGTCAAATTGAGCATAGCAATAATCAGATCCTATCTCTCTGTCTTTCTATTCATCCAATGGGTGTGTGATGTAGCAATCTAAACTGCACTGCACGTTGTTTGTTTTATTTTGTTATTCATGCATAAGCCATGCATTAGTTTAGGCTAGTTCAATAAATACTATAGCAGCTAACAAGTGTGGTATAGGCATTCTGTTTCCCAATCTAAGCCCAGCTCTGTGTCCTGATCACCATTACATCATGACAAATGGGCTGGTGTTGGAAACCTGGTTATAGCTTAATACACGCACATGCAGAGCTCACTTTGCTCGACATCTGAAGATAGTAAATACTGCAGTTCACATTAATGAAGCTAGAGGGAGCTGTGGGTGTTTTGTATTCACCTCCCTTAGCTAGCCACCCCCCCCCCCCTCTCTCTCTCTTTCCCCCCACGCAGACACATGCAGACACCCATAGACAATACTGCACAGGTGAGCTATTAATATCCCTGCTTCATTGACTGGAATCAAGCCAGGCTGCTCTGACATGCAAAAATGCAGCATCTGTAGTCAGCTGGTTGGACACAGTGCGGAACAAATGGAGAAGCTTTTTAAGTGTACCCCTTAGCAGAATCAAACCAATGGATTGAGACTTTATATCCCACAGCCCAAATCTGTGAACGGTTGGCCTTCTCCGTGCATGCATTCAGCTTGCAGGCGTGTAGGGTGCTTACTGGAGGTTTTGAAGGTAAATCTGCTACTTTTGGTTTGACATGGTCTGATTGACTAGGTTCTGACAAAACACTCACTTGAAATATATTTTTTAGTTTCCAAATCTGGAGTAGACCTACGTATTTAAAGATACATATATTTCTTAGCTATTATATTCACCTAGTAGCACAACACAGACTCCAGTAGCTTGATTGCTGTCTCTATAGACCACAACTTAAATACATGTATATGCACGGATGGACTAGAGTTTCTTGATTGACAAGAGAATGAAGTGTGGCACAGCTGGAAGCAATGCTTTTCGTAACGTAGCGCGGGGCAGGCCAGCCTAATGATTAGGGAGGTCGACCTCCAAGCATCCACAAGCAACGTTCCTTATACTGTACCTGCTACACTACTTACAATTGACTCTAAGTCCTTTTGGATAAAAGCCTTCAGCTAAATTACATAATTGTATTGATGAGAGCAGGGGACGGATGACTGAACACATATGCATGTTCAGCAACCGAGCACTCCTTCACAGATCACAATTAACACACATTCACAACCAGCAGCTTCCCAGTAAAGCTTAAGGTGGTGTATAGCCTACTGTCGATAAACACATTTTAGCTGTGCTTGCACTGTATTGGGCTTTTCACGCTGTTGTACGTGTTATTGTGGAGTGTCCTTCCATTAGGCCACTATGCTGAATCCAATGAATCAGTCGTAAATTCAACAAGCCCTGAATTGCAATAGAGTCAAACAGAGTCACAGTTTGTACTAGCATTGTACACCACCATATGTCATAAGCTACCCTGCTATTCGTGTCTTTGGTAGCACTTTCGTGTCACTGTGAAAAGGGTACAAGCTGAGCGCGGTGGCCAAATTATTATTTTGCACAATTGAAGGAAAAGGCAGGGGAAAATATATTTTTTATTGTAGACAACAAAGCATACAAAAAAGTAAAAACAATAAATGGTGGAAACGTTTCTTACATAAATAAGGACTTGTCCATCTTATTGCCTGCTGTGGTTTTGGCAGTTTTTAGATTGCTATATAAATGACAGCCATCTTGATAAACTGTTTAATAAGGAAGAGGCAGCTAGCAGCGTAGCATTTTACCATAAGCAGCAGACAACTCTGGCACATGCTGACAGTGTTGGCTATAGCCTATGTTTTTGGACAGATTTCCTGATGGAATTAGATGAAAAAAATAAAAATGAACAGCTCTGGTCTGTTTCATTAAGGAACAAAGAGCTGTAACATTACATAGTAATGAAAACGTTATTTTATTAAGCACTTGTGATTTGCAAACAGTGGAAATGGGAGTACAAATGTGGGACACAATTAATTGTTCTCCATTTTAAAAGCTTGATGCATTCTGAAAATGTTTTTGTAGTAGCAGGGAAGCGATCATGGAACATATTATTGCTTTTCCAGCAGATACATCTTTTTTTTTAACTAAATGTTATTTATAAATAATTAATAATTTTCAACAAGGCTTCTTTCCATAGTACTATACTGTAGCCTAGACTAGCTACAGTTGGTTCAAACTGCATGGATGTGTTCTGCAACAATCTTCCTGACACCAGTGTCAATCAGTCTGCATGTTACCAAGAATACAAGTATGTACTAGTTAACTTTCACTAGTCTGTAATTAGTTAACTTCCACTTACACAAACATCCTGCATGTAGTACATTTTGGTCAGTTATTCTAATTAAATATTCATTAATTTATATAAATGTGGAGAATTTTTATTGTATTACCAAAACAAAAAAGAAGAAAAAAATAGATCTAGTAGATGCATTTAATTATTTGAAATAGTAACTACTAGAAGTAACTTGTATTATATGGAATTGTGGCATTTGACATCCTGTAAAATACTATTCCTTCCTTTAGACGCATAATTATATTTGAAAATCTCAAACATATCTTTCTCTCACATAGATGACAGCACTTTTTATAAATATTTAGTTTGTTTTGTCAGGATTTAACACAAGGTTGTTGCTTTACAGATGCAACAACCTATTTAAACTATGATCCACAGAACTATTGGATTATGCAAACATTCACATAATAAATATCATAAGACTTGTTGTTTGTTGATTTGCCAATCTCCCTCCAGCATCATTTCCTTCAGACTTGAGTGGACATGGGATGGGAACAATTGATCAAACCTGAAGACCAATGTGTTTCTCATGAACAGTGATGTTAAGTTGCTCACCAAGATAATAGAAAGGCTCCAGAAGAGCTGCTAACAGTCAATAACTCAAACATGAAGGCATTGCAAAGGGAAACAGATAAACACTATGTTTACCACAGCAAGCTTAGCTGCATAATAGCTCTTTGACTAGTCTTGTTACCTGTGTTTATCTTAGAGCTACAATCTTGACAATGACTAACAGCAAGTCGCTGATCATTTCAAACCAAAATGGACAGTGTTAAGACAATCTGAAGCATGTTATACTTAATCATTAATTTCTAGCTATCCTCTTCACAAAGACAAGGAACTGCTGTATCATTGTATCATGTGAAGATGATACTGTAGCTATAGGCTCAACCATAGCCTTGAAATCAATTTGCCACTAATGTTGCAGCTGGAAACTTGCTTGTACAAACTACCAGAAGTGGTAATGGAAAGACTTCCAGCAGCAAAACTGGAGCTGATTTACATTAAAAAAAAAGTTTGAGATTGTCGATTAAAACAAAAGCTTGCAGATTTTCTCATTGTTTGAACCTCAATTGGTCTTTAGTTTTCCCAACTCATTTCACAAGCCTCTGAGGCGGCACAAGAGAGGAAATTGTTGTGAAGTAAATAAGTCACGTTGCATTGCTGGTGCGGTAATGTGTTTCTAATGACTGTCTAAAATGAGAAATACTCTCTTATTAGGCTGAGGTAATTAATAATGGAAAAAAAAGAAATGACACTGAGCCAAAACAATATGCAGTTAACGAACCCGCAATATGGATTTATGCTGATATATTCCTATGACAGAAACTGAAAGACAGTTTGGTGGTTGCACGATGTTTTCTCAAGACCACGACAAGTCATGGCATTGAGATGGCTGAACACTGTTTGTGTAAAAGTTAATAATGCCGGATATGAATTTACAGCATACTGTAGGTGTTGAAAACGCATAAAGATAGAAGCACTGTCAGTAATTAAAGGACTTTTACAGTACTTTTAAATGTCTCCAGTGTCACTGTAAGATACAATCAGAGAGTTAATCAAAAAGTTGTGGTGACATTTTTAGTGCTTCATTTTTAGAAATAAAAAGAGAGTTACAGTTTGAGAAATGGTCGACAGCATGAGATGCTTCATTATGTCTGTTATCTACATAAGCCCATGATAATATTTAAAAATAGTTACTTCCTCCTGTTATTGTCATTTCAGAGCAAGACATCCATGAAATAGGCAGACATAATATAATGAATTAATTACTGTCTGACATGTCATGTTAATATGACGCAACCATACAAACCGTAATCCATCTTAAACTTGTCGATTTGAGTGATAATGACATCAGCTAACAATTTAAATGACAGCTGGCCATTGTGTATGGGACAGTCCTCTTTTAATGGGCACGCACCCAACTGAATGTCTATTATTGATTATTCCATGCCTAACACTATTATTTTCAACTGAAGCATAATAAATGACATTCTCTACCAAAACATTTGACGCATGGAAGAATCGAACGAGACTATTAGACTATTTGCAATATATTGTAAATCTTAATGATCACAACATGCTTTTATCTGTCTTCAATATTTGTACAAGGGCCTGTGTTTTATCCTGTCAAAATACATAGCAAGTGATGGGTGTTTTGAATGTTTTTAGTTGCAGCCATCACCTACGGATATTGTCAGTAGATATCAAAGTAGGCAGACACACTGCAATTGTTAAATATCTAGCTTTAACTGTTACACACTTAATGCTAGATTTTTAACGATTGCAGTGTGTCTGCCTGTGTTGCAGAGAAATACCACTACATGTGCTGTGGTTCAAGCACCATCATGATCATACACTATGTGTCTGGGTTTGTGCATTTGCCAGAAGCCTTTCATTGCAACTTGGGTCAATGTTGTCAGCTTAGTCACTGTCAACTTGTGTCATGGCCAAGTCAACCAATTCCACAAGCTTAATGCTGAACACGGTTTACAGTAAATTATGACATATTTGGAGTAGACAAATATGTTTTTTTTTTCACATCACAGTCACAAACATTATGTTCATATCTGTTCCAACTCAAATCTGGTGCTAACCTTAACTGAGGTCACCTTGGCTTTTTTATGGAGGGAGGGGGGAGATTTACACATTTGCTTCCCTGATGGTAAGGGGACTAAAACAGCTCTGATCCTCTCACACAGCCTGCCATTTCAATGTTCAGGCTTTTTCTGCTTTAAGCGACAAACCACAACTCCCAACAGGGGAAAACCATTCTGAAGTAACCTTGAATCAGTGTAAGGGATGAACAACCAACCTTGCCAAGGTCATAACCTTTCTACTGTACCCATTCCTCTTCCTGTGCTGTTAGCCTTCTGTTAGCTTGTGGGTTAGTCTGCGTGTGATTGTGCTGAGGCACTCATTGCATACCTTAACCCCCTACCAGGCAATCAGTGCCACACAAACTGTAATTGCCTTCATCTAATATGATTGCTGTCATTCCAAAATCACGTCATGTATATGGACATTAGCCATGTCGTTCCATGTATACACAGCATTTGACTGTGTCGTGTATAGCTAGCATGACCAGAGCAGAGAGAAGAGCCCTGGCACGATGTCACATGCGAACACATTATCTTCTGTTAAAATACACTAGAACGGTGGGTGGCAATAATGCTCTGATTAGCTAGCAAAGCCACCACGAATAACAAAAAGAAGGGGAACCAGGAAGGAGAAATGAAGACCAACTCTATGTGGAGCCTAAATCTGCCTATGGGCCTGAAAGCAGCTTGCTTCCAGACCCACAACAACAATCTTATGAATGAAATTAAATGAAGACGCTAAAACAATTACTTTGTTGTGACATTTTTCAATGTGAGCTGAACTTTCTGTAAACGGTATGCAATAATAATAAAATAATAAAAAAGGGCAGCTTTTTCCTGTTCCTGAAAAGAAACAAGGTTATTACACACAACGTCTAATTGTGGAAGGTGGAATGGAAAACTCAGAAAATCAAATCCACATGTACACAGGTTTTTGGAGAATATTTGGGGATGGCCCAGTAGTTATACAATATTAGTCCTCAATAAATTCAGAGACAGTGATGGTCAAGACAGAATATGATGGATTGAGGTAAATATTACGCTTTGTTATGTAAACCACATGGGGCAAGAAGAACAAAAATAGCCAACATGTCCAGTGGTGAGTGCACACACTAAATTTGGCTTGTCCTTTTCAGAGGAAGGGAAGCATTTGCTTTTGCGAGATGCAATAAACCAAAATGTTAGCAGGATAAATCCAGAAATGCCAGGTTAGTAAATGGTCATATTATTCATCGACGCACAAGCAGACAGCATAATCACTTTCACATTTAGTTTTATGAACAACAGAATCAACAGGAAGCGGTCACCAGCAATACCCCCACACTGACAGCTGAATGCAGTGAATGGCAAATTTAATGCTTAATTGAACTGTATGAGCCCAACTTTGTCATCCTGACGTGCTACAGTACTCTGGCAACACAGGAATTACTGTGGACGAATGGGAGTACTATGGTACTGTAAAAAGTGCATTGGTGTGTTATAACTACTAGTACTAGTGTAGAGAGGCCGTAATATAGATGCATAGCAGCAGTTCACCTGGGGACTTAATTCTCGCAGGTCCAACTGGATCTGTGACAAAGACACAATTAGGTCATTTAGCAGACACTTTCATCCAAATCGACTTGAGTGAGTACAATTACAAGTATTAAAGAGCAGGTAGGGTTTAGACGTTTCGCTCAGAGATACAAGCAGGCCCGAGTCTGTCGAGGATCGATGACCTTTCGGCTGGGAATTGAACGCGCTAACCACTAGTCTATCCTGCCTCCCTGGGTCTGCAAATAGAGAAGATAATGGGCAAATGGCTATTGAGCCCCCCCCCCACCCCCACCCCCACCCCCACCAAAGCCCCACATTCTGTGGTGACTCTAAACACAGTCCAGGCAACTCAGAGGTACTACTGCCCTACAATGCTGGTGTTGTGTTGGAGTGAGGGAAAATCAGAAGGAAATCCTCTTTCTCCTGGCAACAGTACAAGTGCTGGGTAAATGGAAGGACATCAGAAAGGAAGGATGAGATTATCCTGGTTTGGGATTTGGGATTGGGACTTTGAGGAAATGCTGAAGAGAACTGCGGCAGCTCTAACCTAAGCTGCTGAAGGCTTGTAGGAGACGTGAGAGACGACAGTTACATATCTGTTGCTGTTTTTCTCCCTCTGTTCAGGTGTAAGCCAAAATACGCACACACACGCACGCACACACACACACAAACACACACCAACACATACAGTACATGTAGCTGTTGCTGTACCAACATCGATCCTGAATAAAACATGTAGGAGTGAGTTGAATTACATGTAAACAATTGACCTTTCCCAAGCCCCACCCCTTTCACTTGTCATACCTAGTTACTGTGACTAGGTAGGACAAAACACCATAGAAAGCTATTACAGCAAAACAGACAGGAAGGTTCTGTCAGATTCAAAATAATGCTCAATTGTTATTGGAGGACATGCAAAACGGGGCGGAGCTTGGGAAAGGTCAATTAGACATTTGAGCAGTTATTTATTGTGTGCAAGTCATCCAAGGAAAGTCTCACAACATAACTTGTTGTTCAACTTAACTTGGTTGAATTAAATTGTTGCTTTAACTGTTATGTTCAGCAGATATTAAATGTCATGTTTGCTCAACTCCTGATGACTATCCCAGTCGAATAAATAAATTTTTTTTGGAGCTCAGAGTATTGGTGCCAGTGTCACAACAGGCAATATAGCTCAAGTACTCGATGTCTTCATGATCGGTATCACATTTTACCAGCATTATCGTCACGCATGTGCGCACGCACACACACACACACACACACACCTTAGTATGTTAGTACTAAGGTGTGTGTGTGTTCAAAATATGTTGAGAATGATATTTTCCGCCCAGAATTGCCGTCACAAAACAGCAGTTTTGGTTTTCTTCAACTCTATTTGTAAGATATAATTCCTATATTAACAGAAACATTGTTAATATTGTTGTCTTGAACAATTTTGGGAATAGATGGAGTAGACCATATACACAAATTAAATAAAGACACATTTGGGTGTATAAACACTATTCTAATCTGCACACAGTTTTGATGTTGTAGCAGAGGCAATATCAGTGTGGCAAATTATTTCCTGCAGGTTTCCATTCGGTTGTTCAGAGTAGCGCCAGATGTCATGATTGACTTTCAAAGGACATTAAATATCCTCAAGAAGTTCAGATTCAGGAAGCCATGTGGTCTCTTTGATCTTTCAAGTGGACCAATCGCAACGTGCTCCTCTCATCATAGGCCAGATTGGATGAATGTAAATTTGCAGCCAGAGACAAAAAGGCGGGAGGAGAGAAACAGAGGTGGACTTTTAATTAACAGGAGGAAATGGATATTTCATGGTGAACTTTAGAGATTTACATGTGTAGGGTCCCGCTGTGAGTGCAGGAACAAGGACAATACATGATTTAATAGTTACAAAATGACCTGCTGTGTATGCCATTTATCCTTTGGCACTGTATGATTCAGAGAAACAATAAAATAGACTGATGTTTTTAGGGAATAACCTAAAGAGTGGATAGTTTAGAACCGCACAAATGTAATGAACCAATAATGAAACAATTAACAGAAAAATATACAGTATATATTCCCTTGGTCATAGAAAACTCATATGAACTTGAAGAAAGGATAAAGAAAGCAATGCATACATTTGAATTGTAAATACTTTGGATAAAGACTTCACAATGACATCATAATGAAATGCATTAACACAAACTGTGTGTTTTGTGACTGGTTGTCATGTATTTTTTTCAATATGATATGATGACTGCATTGACTATTATATGTAAACGCTATTTAAAAAAGTAGAAACCACAAAAGAGAGACATGGTACATTTTTTTTTTTACAGAATTCTTTGCTTCAGCGGACTGAACTTCAGGTTACAAAACATGGAGGAGTTGCGCTGTACATATATTACAGGCTGTCAGTTGAACAACGTTCTCATGGCTAACTAACAACAACAACGCAATAATTAGTGTTTTACTGCTGTAGAATGTGTTTCAGCTGTACAGTTGCATAAGATGATGGTAGAACCCGTGTGGTTCTAGAACCACCTTTGTTGGTGCATAGCGCACCTCCAATTGAAGGATATGTCCATAATAGTTGTGTCAACATATTCCGATTTTGAATTTCATGCATTTTATATCACAATGAGACGATAATGGCACTAATAACAAATACGTTTACTGTAAAACACCCAGGCAAATATGTAGATACGCTTTCTACACATCACTGAGCAACACTCGCCATGCACATTAATCTCAGCAAACATCCAAGTAGTTTCAAATGGTTTCAAGGAAAGATAATTGAACGTTCAGATATGTGTTGTCTCTGCATAATTTTTAATCAAATAAAATCATGAATAACTAAAATAATGCAAAAAAAACGAAACTAAACTGTACTATTCAGATAATATAGTAATAACATCACTTAATGAACATCACATAATGAACATAAGACGTACTCAAATTCAGCATTAGTAATATCTGAAATTATGAATAAATTCACAATTGATCAATTAATTTAACCAACTGGAGAGAGGCGTGGAGAAAATCAAATGTATTTGCACCACTTCAATAATGTTAGACATTTGAATATCTTACTGTACCAAGATGGCAGCTAAAATTTGTAACGAACAATCAAATCAATTAAATTATATAAGAAGATTCAATCAATTACTTAAGCAAAATGTAATGCATTAATTGTTTCTGTTTGTTATGCAGTTGTGAATTAGTCAAACTTAAGCAGTGTCACGGCAGAAGGAACTTGAAACATGTTCGAGATTAAATAACCTTCACGCCATCACATCAGATAAAGTGGACTCTTTGAATCTCTGACGTCCCAACCACCAAGGGTCTTCCATTTCCAATAAATATGTAACCTCATCTAAAATACCATGCTGAGGGCTGAATTATCATCTTTCAACCAACATGGTCCTGGGTTTATTGCATGCATTGTGTACCTGCATGCTTGAGCAAAATGCCTAGCCCTTCCTCATCCGTAGTAAGTTGTTTAGTACTGAGACGCCAACCATTAGACATCACTTCTTATGACTGGATGACTATTGCTTTATTAAATTTAATGTTAGCCTTTGGAACTGTATTACCTTTTTACATTACTTGAAATCCCCTTTAATTTCATAATGATTCCATAATTATAATAGGCAATTCAGCTGACATTTTAATTCAATGGGACTGACAGTGAGTACAATTACATTATTAATAGGCAGTTTATGCTTTGGAATCTGGCTCAAAGATTGTTACAGGTACTTAATTTCCCCATCTCCCATACCATTCCAATTGTGTTGATAATTTAAAGTCTGGAACCATACTGGCACTATACATACTGGAACCATACATTATGTAAAAGTTAAAAGATACACGTGCTGCATTTCCTTAACTTTGAAGCGTGATTTGCTATTAATCCACTAATTGTTTGTGGTCCATTACATTTGACTGTGATGTGTGCATGCCAGCATAATGATGAGCAAGGAAATGGATTATGGCTGAAGCGCCCATACAAACAAGAGCCATGTCCTGACTGGGATATGATCCTTCTATAGTTCTGTGAATCTGGGAGTTCAGAGAGAATTCTTTGGTAGGCAAAAGTGTTTCTTTGTGGCAGCAAAATACAGGAAGGCTACATAACAAAATTGCAACAAAACAATATTATGAAATGCTATGGGTCATGTATAGAACATAACAAAAAATCCTTGTTAAAAAAAAAATATATATATATAAGCACTTTATTGGTATACATCTAGGAACTATTTCCTGGTACATTTTGATACATGCTGTAAATACCCTAGTATATTAAACAATGTATGTTACAAATGCATAACATAGTTAACCCTAATGACATACTGTTGGTATCCTAGCAGAATGTTCTACTGTTGACTAATGTACTGTTTGTAGGTTGGTGTGGATAAAAGCGTATGCTATATGCTGTAAATGTAAATACCATACAATTCCTGTAAAGAATATGCATTTTTGTATTAAACAGGGTCACTAGGGGTCCGACCAAGATAAACCACAACAGCTGCACACACTCTGTGATGTGCAGCTGATTTTGTGAATGAGATTTACAAAGTAGCATTCAGGTCACCTTTCGCCAAAATAGGTGTGACTCAAAGTAGGGTCATGATGATGACAAGCATGGTGTAAAATGGGTAAATGAGCAAACAGAAATAGTCACTATACTGTACAGCTGCATAGACATGTTTTATGTCCCGGCGCTTGACAGAGGGGTCTTTTCTGAGGAAGCAAGGAGATAAGCTGCATGTCAGTGTTGCACACACCACATGCAGTGTGTTAGCACGGAATACGTTGACGTGTGGGTGACATCGGAGGTGTTATGACTGAAGAGCCTTATTGCGACGGAATTGTAATGTTCCACTGCTGTCCCTCCATACACAGATTGGAGCTATGCAGTTCTGTTGCGTACGTTACAGACATATACTATTAATGCACATTATTTATACCCTTCCACACAGCCCAGCTTTGCGTGTTTAGTTGAACATGTACCCTTACTGTATAGTACATGTTTTACAGTATTATTTACACTGAAACGTAATTACTTTGAATACAAAAAATGTACAGGGTTTATTTAATGTAAAATCAGTAAGATTGATGAGATTGGCTGAAATTAATAACCTGCTAATTAGCCTACTGTAGCAATGGCAATGTAAATGTTTTTCAATTTTGTGGCATTACAGTAATTTAGAGAGAGTTCTTGAGCTCGATTGTCTTTGAAAAATACAAGACAATACACGGCAGTCTGTGTGTTTTGTGCAGCCCGGAGATAAACAATTTTACCTGAGAGCTGGACTTTGATCTAAAGTCTGTGAAGTGGTGGCAGAAGAGAGCATGGCGGGCACTGGATATTGTAGTTAAGAGCGAGCGAACCGCAGCGTGACTTTTATAAAACCATACCGGACACTGCCGTCACCCAAAGCCAGAAGGGGGTAGGGGTCAGGGGGCAAACGGGCGCAGAGTGGACAGCGAGAATTAAAGGGGGGGGGGGGGGGGGTGTTTTTTGAAGTGGGGGGGGT
>JAODUK010027019.1:0-34691 GCA_027564635.1 Typhlichthys eigenmanni
TAAAAAAAATATATATATTTATATATATATATATAATAATAATAATAATAATAATTATTATTATTATTCTTATTATTATTATTATTTATTTATTTATAACTTTTTTTTTTTTTTGGTAATTGAGAAACGAGATTGGATTTGTTACTTATTGCAACCTTGGCGGCAGAATACATATTTATTAACTCTCTAATGAATAAAGTACAGTAATGACATGATTTTCCATTTGAGTTTCTTGAATTTCTTAGCTGTGCTCATCCAACCTGAAAAACCATTATAATTTGAATTTGTGTTGAACACTCAAAACATTGTATTTCAAAATGTACATAGCTAGTTGAATGGAAAACATTTATAACACAACCGTTTAAAGCACAAACTCTAGCAAATGTGGTGCAAGAGATGTCAGATCAGATTAGTGCTTATCGAGAAAATATACTTTAAATCCTCAGTTTCAAGGCATTATGCAATATGTTAATGGATTAAATGTTGGGATTGGGACCGGACAGATATAGATTCATAGACTCTATGACTCAGAGACAGACTCACGGCTGGACAGACACATATCTGTTTCCCATCTCGCATCATACGACAGCTCCATCCTCTCACATTGATTTGTGTTCTGCTCTGTGATTGGCTGCTGCAGGGTTTTAGGTTCACTCAACTCCCCGACATAAGCATTGGTCCGCCCCCCCCTCTGATCCCCTCACGCCCTGGACCACCCCCTGGAACCTCGATACGACGGTATGACACACACACACACGTACATATATATATATATATATTTACATAAACAATACACACATAGTCATTACCGTAGTAATGCAAATGCACCAGGCACTGCCTGCTACAGGTCACCTTAACAATTTACTGTCTACCGAAGAGTATGTTCTGTTTATGACTAGTCGGCGTTAACCTGTTCAGCGACATTGGTTTCACCACCTGCGTATTAAACATACGGTGCAGAACTACATTTAGCAAAGGGACATAATGGATGCACTGCATATGAAGGAAAGTCTTCTGGACCACATCAAGGCTAAACCTGTCTCGGTGCGGGAACTAATCACTGACTGACATGCGTATAAAAAATAAACTATTTGGTCTAACAGTATAGGGCACATGTGCATATGGAACAGCATTAGTTAATTAACTGATAGCAGACGATTTCTCCCTACCTCTCTATTTGTCTGCTATTACTGTGGGCAAGGCCCACGTTCTTGCTGTGCATCATTTGAACAGAGTAGCTCCTTCATTTAAATGCTGTTGCTGTGTGAGCTTTGTTGCTGGGCACTTTAGGACTGCAGGACTGGTTGCTTCACGGACATATGGAGCATGTTTGCCATCTACTGGTGAAAGAGGATAGAGCATATTGGTTAAGCTCCATTATGTGGATTCCTTACCTCAGATATACTGTATCCCTTCCACAAGTCCACATGCTGACGTTTGGCATAAAATAATGCCTCACCGTGGTGTTACAGGAACATTTTTATTATCCAATCAAATTTCAGTGAGGACCACTATAGCCAAAATAACTATTGTATTTGCATCATTTACATTTGGAGGTATGGCTCTGTTCTGGGAGCTCCCTGCCCTTCCATGAGCATACACGGAAAGCCCTTTCCATGCACGTACATGGAAAGCCCATGGCAGGGAGAGCAGCATAAAGACCCCCCACAGGGTACAGAGCAGGCATAAATGACAACACCGTGACATTGAGTGATCAAACACAGCATTAAAGGAGGAGGTTGGAGGGGTGGGATGCCAAAAAGCTCGCACAGGAAGCGCCAAGAATGTGTGTAGGCTAAGGACGCTTAAATAAACTGACTAGTATGGCCAATACTCTAGTATGCTTTGCCGTGATCAGCTGAGCAGTCTGGACACTAAAATAAACTGGGCAGTGAGCTGATTGTGATCAGCTGACAATTGAGATTAAGCGTGGTCGGGCGTGACTTCATGGCCTGCCTGAACTATCGCTATGCTTGATATATATACTTACTGTATATAGTAAATACTCGTAGTACATATTACAAATTCCATTCTGTGTTCAAATATGGATTTTTCTTTCAATTAAAATTGCAGCTTGTGGAGTTAAGGAAGTTATAAGGTTCAGAAAGTTCACTGCTCCTTTAAAGGTACAAACAGCAATTGTAAGCCAATAAACTATAGTGAATGTAGTGTATTGGAGAATATCTACTACAGTTGCTGCCCGTGCTGTGTGTGTGCTGATAATAAAATATGGTGTTTCTACACAGCTTTGGCTCTGTAAAGAGAGAGACCAACAGAGTGGCACAGGCCACACCACACGACAATACCCTTGCCTTGGAAATGTGTTTCTACTCTGTGGGGCGGAGCTTCTGAGGAAGGACTCATCAAGCCTTCTTCAGAATGACTGAATGTACCTTTAATGAAGACAATGTGTATTTGAATATATCACACTGACCACAAATGACTGCATATGCTCCATCCCCCATCTCTTCATAGCTCCACTCCTGATGTGAGTCTCAAACCTCGCATCATAGAGGCCACAGAACTGCAGGGACAGCAACCCAATGGCGTCCCCTACCTGCCACTGTCCAGAGCGCCGTTCCCTGCTGTCACTGTTGACCAATCGATCAGCACATATTCAGGTACGATGCGACAGTCTGAGTCAAAGTCAAGTCGACGGGTTTGTTTAGCAGAATGGATAATGTGTACTGCATGCCCTTAAATACTTAACCTGACACGACCAGATATCTGTGTCTCTTAGACACATCTATCTGGGGAGCCGTCCATTGAAACGCATTCAAGAGGGCAGGCGCTTTCAAACAAATACCTTGCATGTGATTGGATGAACCTGTGAACCAGTGAGTCTGTTGTTATCCACTCTTGCAGTAGAAAAGGAGGGCGAAGAGTGAAAACGTATGTTCCATTGAGAAAAGCCTTTGCTCTTCTAATAAATTCTATTGAAACCGATGCTATATTGTATTATCTCTACGCATTTTCGACTCTAGTTGTTTTCATGGGCGCCTACATCACACTTTAACCACGCCCGTAGCTAAACTACGATGCTGATTGGCAACATACGAGGTTTACCTGCCTGAATCACCTTGATTTCCAAGCTTTCCAGACTGATTCTCGCGGCGAAGTGAAACTGAAAGACCGAGACCATCCTGATCTCGCAAGCTTCAGTTGGACTTGGAGAGCTTGACATCCTTGCGACTGAGACAGAGTAACAATGGATCTTACCAGTCAGCGTTGTACTGATAGCTGTGGGCGTGGTTCGGGTGTGACGAAAACTACTTGAAAACAACTTGGGAAAAAAAACAATAACAGACAGATGGTTCATTCAACTCCCAAGTGTTTTTTGATAGTGCCTGCCCTTTTCAAACAGATTCGATGGACGGCTCTCTATATGGACTTAACAATCCATCTGGCATGACACGTTACTTAAATACCCCAAACACTGTATAAACAAGAAAGAAAACACTAGTGCACATGTCCCAAAATAATCACAGAGAGTAGAATAAATGTAATATATATAATAAATGCTGTCCAGGCACACATACGGTTTGCCTTCTTCAATCAGTTGTGTTTGGTGGGAACACCAAAGCAAAAAAAAAACTATGGAGACCACACAAAGTTGTTATTGATTACTGCATACAGCAAGGAAGCGTTTATCTCAGATGTTCTATCCAAAAGACAATGTGACATTTGTTTACAATGTCTGGTTCGCGTGACAAAGTCCTGTGTATGTGTGTGACTACTAACCGAACCAAATGAACAACTTCCCCACTGAACCATAACAAATCTGCACTCAGGTGTGAATGTGCCATAAATCTGCCGGCATGCTTTTCCGTGGCTGGACGGCTCTGTGTGTCTCTCGCAGGAAACCCGATCACGGCGGTCTACGCCATATCAGCCAATCGCCCCGGTTACTCTGACTACTTTGTTATGTCCCCGCCCTCCTCGTACCGTAGTCCTTCCTGGATGTCCTACCCCCCCGAGCCTGAAGACCTTCCCCGGCAGTGGAGTGACACACCGGTGAGACACGCACACGCACACTAACACAGACAGCAGATTGCTGTCATAGTGCCGTGCTGCTATACTGACAAAAGGCTCCGACGGTTCACCGGTGGTTGCTGCTGCATTCCGCCTACATACACTTCTAGTTTTGTCTGATACACTCCTCCTCTCTCTCCAGAACTCACGTCACCTGGAAACCATCTGCTAAGAATGACTGGAGAAACAATCCCGTCAGGCGTCATGGTGGGTCAACTAACGTCCACCCTGCATTCACACCGAAATAACGATGGCTTCAGTCATGACTGCCATGTCCTCAAAGAGCACATATTCTGAATGGCTGTAGTGTGCAGTCATTTGGTTGTAGCATTAAGTTATTAAACTACACACAATATTTATCTTTGCTCTTCTTCTAAATGTTTGCCTCTGCTTTAATACAGCCCTGTGAATAACCATAGCAACAAGCCGATAAAAGGAACAAAAAAATGTTCAGGCGTACAGTATGTGCCTTTTAAATGTGCGACCCCGGCAGTGAATTATTATTAGCTCATTAGCATTGATGTAAACGGGTGCACTTTTACAGTATAAGTGCCAATATCAGATGCTGAGCACTTGCAGTAGTGTATTCTCTAGTGAGGCCGAGTCGATTTGTAACGTGGTGCGGTTGTTAAACTCCTATTACAATGGCACTGAGGTCACATACGTTTATCACAGTAGCCAGGCGATACGAAGTCTTGTTTGTTTTCTTCCAGGTGTCCTCCAGGGGCCTCCGTCTTACTGAAAACATAAGATGATGTGATCTACTTGCAGTATATTCCACCCAGGCTTTCATCATACTTCCCCCCCAATATCTGATGGCTCGGCCTTAGTGGACACATTTTTCCCTTTATCTCTTTCTGCTCCGCTCGAGACCCTCGTGATCTCCTGGTCCAAGTTGAAACTCTATACAGCCCGCTCCATAGCAACACGAATACTCAGCCATAACTCTGATGACTTGTCTCTCTCTGTCTCTCTCCAAGCCCCCTCTCTCTCTCTTTCTCTCTCTGTCTCTCCCTCTCACTCTATCTATCTCTCTTTCTCTCTTTCTATCTCCTAGCCCCCTTCCCCCCGCCCCTCTCTCTCTCTCTCTCTCTCTCTCTCTCGTCTCTGCTCCTTGAGCCTCAGGCCAGAGTGGCTCTCCTGGACCCAATCTCTCTCCGTAGGTAGACCTGCACCTTTCTTCTTGCAGCCTCTAGTGCAGCATGAGGTCTGTCCTCTGTCCCACTGCTGAACTGACCAGCGCGATGCCGCTGTGTGTACGCCGCGAGGAGAGCGTTTGCGGAACAGAGCGTTTGCGGAACAGAGCATTGGGGCGGCTGTTGTTAAGATATCGTGGACTCAATTTCTTGCCATACATCAGCTGCCATGTGGCCAGCGGTGGATGGAGGACCAAGACTGTTGTGGATGTTATGCCTCTGCCATGGTGGAGATATAGTCTGGTCCGCTGGTGTCAACTGGACTGGATTAGACTAGATCAGACCGGACTGGATTAGACCAGACTGGATTGGACTAGACAAACTGGATTGGACTAGACCAGAGTGAACTAGACCAGACTGGATTGGACGGTCTGTCACAAGGCCCACAAAGCTGGACTGACACAAAACTGTGCTTTTTTAAAAATTAATATTATTATTAATCCAAATTATGTAAATCTTATACAGCTGGTTCATACCATATGTGTATTTTAAACTCAAATTAGGAAAATATCTGAAAATTATAAAAGAAAAAAAACAAACTCTAAATCTTGTCTTGAGGTTCTCAGTTATAGTTTCTAGATGTGTGTGTGTGCTTTGTCTTTAATTTTTGTGCATTGATTCTTTTCAATGATTACTGTACAAAACATATGTAGTGAGTGTAACTTCTCCACTCACCTTATTTCAAGGCAAAAGAAAAATAATTGCAGAGAAATTGGCGGCTTTGATGTATGTGGTTATGATTATAAGAGCAGCATTTCTGTAATTTAAAGCGGTTAATTGTTACCCTTTTTACTGATAAACATGACAGCGTTATTATTCAACGTTGCTCATTCTGTTCTGTCGGTGTCAGTCATCTGATGATGGTTTTTGTCTCTTACCTGCTAAGCACACCTGGGTCAATACAGCTCTTTGAAATTACTTTTCAACACTTTTCAAATGATCTGTGTTTAACTGGGGTTTCCTCAAATCTCTGGAGAGTTTCACACTGATGCTCCAGAGAATAAAAATGTGTGAACCTGCGTGGAGGATTGGTATAGCCATGGTATTAATGTTCTTGATGGAACTTTAAGATCCCAAGTAATTTTGGAGAGACCTTTTCCTCTTACTAACTTAAAGGTATGTTTCACTTGGTGTAACACCTATTTTTTTTAACATGTCCTGACTTGATTAGCCAAAGTACTGTAAGTACATTGACCTAAAATATGATACCTTTCAGTATTTTACAGATCTTAAAAGAAAATCTTACATTTATGTGATTTCAAGTTATTTCAATTATTGTTTGACTCGGGTGTGTTAAAGCTAAGTGAATCAATTAAGTATTCTTTAAAAATAAATATTTTACTTGAAAGGTGTCTAGAGTACTGTATTCAAATGTACAAGGAGGATATTTTACCTTTGGTTATTTTGGTCTTGATGATGGGATTACTGGGTCAATCTGTCACTGGACAGTTGAAGAAAATGTCAGGGCCTGAGCTGGCCCGTACATGAAACAGTTAGATGTATTACTGTATATATCAGATGATATATTGAAGAGATATATGCAAGTAGTGTGGGAACAATGCTTTGCTTGACGTTGCGCTAAAGCCATTCTGTTTATTATTTTAGTGGTTGGTTTGTTTCACTGCTTTTATGGTGAAAATATGAGCTGACTGTTTATGTTCTGAGGGGTGCCAACACTTCAGCATTTTGCATAAATCACAAGTACCATTCTCACTCACAGACACCATATATTAAGATTATAGCAGGTGGACCAGTGTGTGTAACATGCAAGGACTTAATAGTTGGATTGTAGCTCTTTGATTACATTTTGGAACAAGGTCAGTTTAGCCATAAATAAAGACGAAATAATGCAATATTTTGAAACAGAGAATGTCAAGTCAAAATAACTTCAATAATAACAAATCATTTTGCCTCAGTTTTTAAATAAAAACTGTAAAATATATAAGCACACTGTATTATGTAAGGCTCCTCAGCACTTGGAATAAAAGGGGATAATAGCCATATCTATTTCACTATAGGTGATAATAATGCAGGTGGGGTATGCACTGTTAGCAAGGATTTGGACAGATTCTTTTTATTTCACATGTCAAAAATGTCAAAGAAAGCCAAACGGAAAAATTGGACATATTATTCAGTGTTACTGCCGCACAGTTGTGAACAGGAAGTGAGTCTAGTTTGCTGCCATGTAGAAGTGATTACTTAAATGAGCACTTTTCTAACCATCCCAAACCTTAAGATAAGATCACAATCGGTTGAGGAATTGTAACTCATGCAATAGCTGAAGTGTATATTTAGTATACAGACAGAACCCTTTTCAGTCCACAGTAGAAATTGCATAATTGACCTTTCCCAAGCCCCTTGTCCTACCTAGTTACTGTAACTAGGTAGGACAAAACACCATAGAAAGCTATTACAGGAAAACAGACAGTTGATGGAAGGTTCCATCAGATTAAAAAATGCTCAACTGTTATTGGAGGACAAGCAAAAAGGGGTGGGGCTTGGGAAAGGTAATTTGTGTTTAAAGCAGTTGATACCCAGGTGTCCTCAGGCATATAGGGTGTCAAGCCACTTATCAGTTATCTGTTTTTATATTTTTTTCTACAATTCTTAAACACATATTTTGGAGCTTTACATGTATGACTTCAACATTGTTTGCTGTGCATACAAATAGAAAATGTGTAATGTACAATATATTAAAGAATATTATAAATATGTAAAAAAAAAGAAAAAGAAAATGGACAACTTGTTCTCAGCTCCAATGGCTCAGGCATTTGCTCTATCTAACCCCTCTGATTAAAGCAGATCGGTATGTTGTGTAGCTTGCTGTATTTCCGATATGGATTTTCAAGGACATGAAATTCGAACTGTTTTTTTTTTTTTTTTTACAATTAATGTGTGGAAATGTCACCATCCATCATCATGTTTTTAACAGCAAGTGGATATCAACAACAGCAACAGCAATGGATTTCACAGGCATAACGACACATAAACTCTTTCAGTATTTTAATTTGCTTGTGTTTAAATCCACTAGTTAGTGTGTGGTGTGTGATTGATATGAATCGACATACAGTATTTAAAGCAGCATTGCAAAAAGAGTTTGACTCATACAGAACTTGACGTTTGTGTGCTTTAAAGACGGGACACAGGCGAGATGCTTTTATTGAAGACGGACTATTGGCTGGACTGTCAGTATGTTTTCTTTCTTCTGTTTGAGCCATGTCATGGCAACGCTATGATGTCATGAAGATGTCGCTCTGGCATCGGCTGAGGTGGCAGTAATGACAGCAGTGAATTCTGTTGGATGTAGTTATGCAGTGAAAAGAAACCTCTTTGGCGAATTTAAACAATAAACATAAAAGTACAGAATAATTATGTTATCTTCCTCTTTATTTTGCTCTATGTTCATTTGATTAGTTCTGTACATGTAGCTGTGTGTGAGTATGCATGAATAGTGTTTGAATGCATGTACATTTGTGGTAAAATCACAACGAATCAAAATACTACTATATTGCAACAAGTTCTGTGCTTGATTGTTTTTAATCACATACTGCCTAATGATTTTGTAATTTTATAAAATTCCCACCAGAGGGCAGCAAACACACATCTTTCACCATTATGTCATTAAGAAGACATGTTTTATTCCAATTTCCAGCGACAATTACATTACAATTACATTACAACAAGTACATTTGTCGATGGTAGCTGGCACAACCCAAGTAACAACATTTTTATTTTTGTGAAATAATTTGTAAAATCCCATCTTCTTGCTACTCACTAGCATTAAGATTAAGTTTATTAACATTGATCATAACCTGCAAATGATCATCAATCGCCATTGGGAATAGAAAATTCAAAATATTTACTCTGTAATGTCTACTTTTCTCATGTAAATGGCGAGATCTTAACGCTGGCTTGTGGATTAATAAAGGGCACAGGACCAGTGCGGATATAGTGATAATGGATGTCACAGGTGTTGTTGAGGCCTTGAAGGACGCTGCCTGCGGCTAATGCTGAGCAGCATGTCTTTTGTGCTGGCTCAGGTGCTTTGTGTTTGCCATGGTCTTCATCCTGTCCGGCTACGCTTGACTTCTCTCCTCTGTTAATCCCCACACTCTCCTCTGGGCTGATGTTGCTGTACTCAGCTAAAACCTTCCTCTTTGAGTGTGTGCGTGTGTGTGTGTGTGTGTGTGTGTGTGTTACACATTGCTGCCTCAGCTCCCTGCTCTCAAACATGTGTGTAAGGATGTGTGTGTGCGTCCATAGGTGAGGGTAGAAACAAAATTCGCCTGGAAGATTGTGAGCTTTGCCTTCCGGCTCAGTTCTCTTTTCGTCACAACGGTGCTGGTAAAGTGATTGTAATACCGCTCCCGCTGCTCCAATTCTCAGGCAAATTTTCCACTCCAATGTCACCTCACTCGGGAACAAGACCCTGAGGTACTTGAACTCCTTCACTGGGGGTAAAGACTCATTCCCTACTTGGAGTAGGCACTTTATTCTACTTTGGATTTGTCCAGGGTGTGAGGTGCATCTGAGCGCTGCTATGCTGGAGTTTACCAACATAGACTTAAACTGCGCCTATGGTTTGTAGGGGGGAAAACTCTGACTGTTGTCAGTGCATATGCACCAAACAGCAGTACTGAGTATTCGGCCTTCCTGGAGATCCTGAATGGAGTCCTGTATGGGGCTTCAGTAGGAGACTCCATAGTTCTACTGGGAGACTTCAACTCGCACGTGGGCAATGATGGAGACACCTGGAGGTGTGATTGGGAGGAACGGCCTCCCTGATCTAAACACGAGTGGGCTATTGTTGTTACACTTCTGTGCTAGTCATGGACTGTCTATAACAAACACCTTGTTCAAACATAAGGATGCTCATAAGTGTATGGTTCAGTGACCTGGGGATCTCATCACTGCTGTTTGCAGATGATGTGGTCCTGATTGCCTCATCGGTCCGTGACCTCCAGCACTCACTGGATCAGTTCGCAGCTGAGTGTGAAGCGGCTGGCATGAGAATTAGCACCGCTAATTCTGAGGCCATGGTTCTCAGCAGGAAATAGAGTGCCTATCAACATTACTAATATGACTAAATGAGAATTTATTCATGTTTATTCATTCACAGGGGGTGCGAGGGCATGCCCCAGGCAAAGATTATTTTGAGATGAAGCACTTATTAGTTGGCAATTTCTGGTGACCTGAAAACAGAATATACCAAATACCCAGCTACTGTGCACACATGATCAAAGCCACAGGGAGCCACTGTAGAGGGACTCTTGAGCCGCATGCGGCTGTAGTCCCTCTAAGCCGCAGGTTGCAAACCCCTGCTCTAGACAAACCTGCGGGAGGGAAATGATTGATGCTCAAGTGAAGATCTGTGCATGATTTCAAGTGTCACATCACTCTGGGGAGTTATACACCAGGGTTGGGTAGGTTACTTTGTAAATGTAATCTGTTACGGTTAGTGCTGGTTACCAGACCAAATTTATAATCAGTAGCCTAACGTACATTTTGGTTAAAAATGTACGTTATGTAAAAATTTGTTAAATTTAGTAACATAATCTGTAAATAAATTAGTTCACGGCTTTAACATTGATCTTTGAAATGCCATCAATTGAATTTGCTGCCTTGGCATGCCAAATCTTTTTATTTATGTGACCGTTTATGTTGCTCGGGGTCAGATTAAAGTAGGACTTAATTTAAATTATTGATTACCGTTAATGAAAGGTTAATTAGAGAACAGCCAATTGTTTTATCAATTATTCTTGTGCAAACTTCCATTTTAAATTTGAAAGTAGTCCTAGAAATAATCATTTAATTTTGAAAAAAAAACCTGATAAAAGTAATCTGATTCCACAATACAGTTACTCTTTATTTGTAATCAGTTTATTACATGTAATAAGTTACTTCCGACTCTGTTGGACACACACACACACTCGCACACACAGAGACAGCCATTCACATGCTGTCAATTCGCACAGCCATTCACACACGAACGCACACACGCATACACGCACACACACACACACACACACACACACACACACACATGCACATTTCTCAATGGATAGTCATGCTGTGAGGGAAATTATTAGACGTTTGATAGGAAATTGGACCATTAGTCGGCACTAAAGGAGGCACGAACACAGGAGGTGTGTCAAGCCCAGGATTAATTTCCCCCTAGCTGAGCTTCAACTACTTATCGCTAACCAATGGACCCTGTTCTCCCTGCTGCAGTGATTATCTTCTGTTCGCGACACAGCGGCATAAGAGAGAAAGGGGATGGACGCGCAGCGACAAGCAGAGGGGTGCGAAGGAGGAACAAAAATAGAGCGAGAAAGGCGGCTGTTTAGTCAGTGTAAATTAGACTATGATGACAGGGTCTCCAGGGAGATAATCATTATGGAAGTATTATCTGTTAATATGATAAGACACTGTAATTACATTTCTATGTCAAATCTCAGATGCCGCGGGAGAAGAGAGGAGAGGCAACGCAAGTGCAGCTGTTTATTCTCATCAGTAGATGGCACTGTGTCATTAGTAAAACCTCAAATGCAACTGTTACTGTGCTTAGCACAGTTCTCAACACACACCAGGCATACAGGATCTGTCAAAAAGCTAGTACGGTACGGAATCCTTAAATATAAAGTCACTTTATGAAATGTAAGAGTTGTAGTACTCTAAAGGTACAGGGAGGGCTCTTACCTTCACACTTTTCTATTCTTATATATTTATTTGTATTATAATTCTTTAAAACTCATAGTTAAGATGTCCCAATTGATTTGACGACTGTAGATAGTTTGGTTGCAGAGCTATTTAGGTGCAGAACATCAACAACACTCTGAAGAGACGAACCATGGAGGTTTCTATCCATAGACAGTCAATAGATTTGTATTCTTTACACACACGCACACGCACGCACACACACACACACACACACATTAAATATATTGGACATACTGTACAGTATTATATATACACTTTTATTTATTGTATTTTTCAAAAAATGTAAGTTAATAATCACAAAACCGCATCAACAATGTGTATTGTGTGCGTGTGTGTGTGGTGTGGGTGTTTAGGCTATAATGGCTGAAAGAAACAAACAAATAGCGGCTTGAATTAGAGGAAACAAGACCCTATAATTACAGAAAGGGTGGGTGGGGGCTGTAGAACATTAATGGATACTTGTACAGCCCCATGTAAACTGTGTGAACGCACTCCCCCTTTTTCACCTTCATTTTCTTCTTCTTCTTTGTTCTTTGATGTTCTCTGCTTCTCTGATGACTTGTCTCCCTCTCCCTCTCTCTCTCTCCCCCCCCACCTCTCTCTCTCTCTCTCTCTGTCTCTCTCTCTGTCTGGCCATCCACTAATTAATCTATCTACCATCATACCTGGCTAGAGTTAGCCATATAGCGCTAACCCAATCATCAAAGGAAAGAAAGGACCACTAATTACCTCATACAGAAACATATTTTAAGCGCCTACATCATGCGTTATTAATGTAAACCAACCCCAGTGCCCCTTGTGTGAGTTGCCATCGAAAGTTGTTTAATTATTAGTTATTATTAGTTATAGTGTAAATGTTGGGAAAGTTTCTGCTAGGCTGTAGTAATTACCTAAGGACTATGTGCAGGGTGGCCATTCAGGTTCAAAGAGGTGACTTAATTACTTGCTTCATTGCTTGTCCCCACACCACTTGTTTCATCACTTACAGGGAGTGAGAGAGTAGATCTTGCATAGCTTGCTGCTCAGTCACTTGTTTAGAGCTAAACAAACAAGCTAGCAACATCAGCAACTCTATTTGATCAAAAAAAAAAATAGATTTGAGTGGGCTTCAGTCCAGTCTGTATTGTACTAAATCAAAACAAGAGGTAAGCAGAACCAAAGCAGTTAAAGTAAGTTTACCGTAACGGCAGGGTCAGTCATTCTTGCTAACTTTGAGCTCAAATGAAAACTGTATCGCTTTGCAGCCCTCCGCGGCGACGCCTCACACATAGAAATGCATTGTGACGCAAAGCGTAATGCTACGGCTTTGCTGATACGAGCGGTGTTCTCCACTTTGTTTATGTTACTATTTACGGAGCTCAGAGATTAGTAAGATTGCAAAATGCGAGGAGATATTTGTTGAATTTGACAAAAAGTTTATTATCTTACATTTTGCAATAGCTGACTATACCTTTATCTAACTAAACTTAAATAAATTAACTGAAATAGACTACTGTAGCCTTCGAGAAGGAAGATGGTCCTCATTGGTTCTGTTTCAGGCTAGTGCTTGGATTAAACAAAATCCTTCATCCTCTCACCTGCTTTATCAAATAGATTGATACAGTGTTCTGGTAACCTCCAAAATATGTAGCACTTTTCTTTCTGTGTTTCTTTCTCATTGAGAAACACAATTCTGGAAAGATGATTATTTTATAAAAACACAATTAATAATATTTAATTGTGTTTATTTCAGTGTATATTTCAGAAATGTACACTGTTGTGTGATGTCACTGTTGGTTCAGACATCTGACCACATAAACTACATCATCACAACTATTGCACTGGGGGGATTAGTAAGGAATTGTAGAAGGAGAAAGAAAGATATGGAATGAGCAAAAAGAAGCATCGATGGAGTGAAAAGAAGGAAATTGAATTGACCGTTGCGTGTAATTTTCATCTCTCAGCACATTTTCCAATTGGGGCAGTGTGGATGTTAACATCACATTATCTCGTCATCAACTAGTGATGCCTGACTCAATTATGAAATGCTCTGCCTTTCTCTGTCTCTTTGTCTCTCTCTCTAGGCTAACACACTTCGATGGCGATGACATTCAGCTTATTATTTACATACTGTACAGTTAGCAGTTAGCTCATTGTGGGCTGTGTGTGTATATGTTGTGTATTTTGTAGTTTATATTCAGGTTTCGATGACTAACAAAATTGTGGAGCTCTTTTATTGTAATAGCTACTGCAGAAAATGGTGGGTGTGACTCATCCCTTGATGGATAGCCAATTAGCTCTTCCTTTGTATTTAATGAAAGAAAACCTGTAATAATAAAGGCATCACAGGCATGAACTGTCTGAAGCCTTTGTTGCTGCTATTCCTCTTAGTAATGTATTATTAATTTGTTCATTTGCCTTCTGATTTAGTTTTGGTAACAGGAAGATTTGCACGTCACACACACGCATGCAAGCACGCACACAAAAACAGCCGTGGCAGACAGACACACATACGCACACACCTACCCAGTGCTGTGAATGGCTATTTTTAATAGTATTTATTTCAAGGGCAGAGTCCCATAATTTTCTTCTAAAAACTAAAAGCAGCAAAACAAACAAATGCGGATGGAACCTTGTGGAAAGCATGAGGTTCCATAGAACCATCTTAGATTATATGAAAACCTCAATTACTTGAATTCATCTCAGTACTCAAGTCTTCATGAAGTTGTTCACCTTGGCCATTTCAAGTTAAGGATGCTACAGTGTTTGTCTGGGTGAAGCACTACAGTGTGTGTAAACAACACAGTAATTAAACATTTCAAATTACACAGTGCACCATATAAGAAAATACATTTTAAGTGTTTATGTTTTAATATGTATAATGTAGTCAGTAGTCAGTCCTATAAAAAGATCATTATCTCATAGGAGTCACTCACCACCGTGATGCCCACAGTCGACACTGGCATTCATACATTTGGAAATGTTGTTTATACCACCACCGTCCACATCATTATTTTCTTAATATGTTCATAAAGGATCTGCAGCCACATTAAGGATAATCTCATGAAGGATTTAGAGCATGGCGTGTAGCCATTAGAAATGTGCATTAATAATATTACGTTAATACCAATGTAATGGCACTGGATATGTTGACATAACATAATTGTTGTTTCTATAATACATAGTTTCCAAAAATTGCTCAGAAAATACAAATGAACACAAAACAGGCAAATGTGTGTTTCATTCATTCAGTCTTTTTTATTTGTTTTAAAGGGAGAGATTTTCCAAACCCGATTTCTGGCAACGTAGTAATAGTATTTGAAGTGTTAAATAGTACTGTAGTCTTGTTGGCGTAGGGATGTGTATATATGTATGTAGAATAGAATAGAATGTATTCATGTTATTTTCTTTGGTAAAACATATTTTTGTTAGTGCTTACCATAAGTCATTAAGTCTTTACACCACGATTTATCACATTTAAATAATTAACCATAACACATTTTTGCACTTTCATGCAAATAATACTACTATTATGATTTTCTGTAACTTGAACCCATTAACCTTAAAATTGCGGCCCTGAATATATGACTAATTGCTATATTATCTTTAGTGTTTAGGCCTACTAAAACACATTTGTACTGTACATATTATGAACATGTAAAAATAACATCTGTAATGCTGGGAAGTGGGTTAGGACCCAAGCGCATGACAGCTCAAACAGGATTCACAGTCACTGACAGGCACGCACATGTACCACATACAACTGTGAAGCACAAGGACATGATAAACACATGAAGACAAGACAGACAATGAGAGAGATTAGGAACAGACACAGGACTAACATGAACTGGGGAAATTACACAGGGGAAACATGACAGGGAGCATGAGGGAATAGACCGTGACAAAATCATTACTGACATCAGGACATATATTTTGATACTTATATACCAATGTCTTTCCTATCTACAGTACAGTGTGTAAGGCTGTAATGTTCATATAAACAGGCACATCTTATTAATCCATTTGTTTTGATCCAATGCATTTTAATTTCACATCCACAAATGCAGAGCTTTCTCTTGCTTGCATGTGCACACTTGATAGTGAAGCGTTCTGTTTGCATTGTGTACAGTAGCCTCATCAGAATATATTTGCTGTCAGTCGGAAGGTTGTCTCCAACAGACTCATAGTTACATACTGTAAATACTGTATGGAGGAAGTGATTGTATGCTAATACACAAATTAACAGTCCACTATTTGTTCATTCTGTGTGCATGCTGGTTTGAAATAAGCCCAGATGAATAATTGCTGCAGAGTTTATAAAAAAAAACCACCCATAAAAGATAACACAAATTGCATAGATTTTAGTTAGTTCAATATACCTCATAATGACGTAGACATTTTGTGACGACTTTATAATAACCCTAACCCAGCAAAATGATGACGGGCATTTGGCTTTTGCAAAAGTTTGATGTAAACAACACATATGCTAAGAATAAGCAGGATAGTGTGTTCTGTAAAATATGAAAAAAAAAAAATGATTTTAGAAATACAGTATTGTGCAGGTCTATATAGCCCACTCAATTAACTATACTGTTAATGTATTGTACAGTCACTACAGTTATAAAAAAAATCCATATTCTAGTAATGTGTTCTATCAGTTCAATTTAAATTTTGTAGTGATTTATTCTATTACTTGTATTTGTTTTGTACTATTAACAATAGGTATGTTCATTTTATGTGTAGCCAACACTGTATATTGCATTACTTATTTATTTTAACTTTTAGTTTGTACCATGCATTAAAAAGTTCTGCTATAGTTCAAGTGCTTCCAGGCTTGAGGAACTGCTATTAGTGTTGGCTCCTGCAGTGCTGCCTATTCCTATTTATAATAGAACAGCAGCATATAAATGTATAGGCTGTATACTATCCTGAGGTCTTTCCATGGTGAATCTAGAATTAAAACTCCCAGTGTGATCTCCAAAGCAGATTTTTGACAGCTGTCCTTTTTCTGGGTATCAGTGGACACATTATCCAAGCAAGTAGGCTTTATCTGAAATCGGTATAGATTGTGTCTTTAAAAGACTGCTGCTCATTTTAAGAGAAAGACAATCAATCGACAATCAATCGTCAAAACAATGGGTATGGGATCCCATTAAACCGCAGATGTGTTTAAAACCACAGATTGCAATCCCTGTTAAACTAATGCTAATCATGTTGGGCAGTATTACTGTAATATCAGTTACTGATACTAGTTACTGTAATATCATTACTTTTTTCAGTAACTAGTAGCTGTAACTAATTACTATTTCCAAAACAGTAATAATATTACAATTACTAATCCAAGTAATGATGCATTACTGCATTACAAGAACGATATTTCTGGTCCTAGCAAACTTAGGGTAGGCTAATTAAACCAACCTGTCCAATCATCTGGTTTGAGAGGCTGCAATGTTTTCACTTTGGCTGATTGTTGACTAAGGTTCAAAGGTTCATTATTGTTCCAATAAAGAGGATTCATGTAATTAATTTGAAACCATAGCCATCAGGTTTTACGAGCAATTTCCGATTTGATAGGAATTTGGGTAAAAAGCAGCCAAGCCATACATATTTACAGTAGTCTTGTATTAATAATGTCTAGGGATTATGTTAGGCTACTTATTTTTCTTAATATCAAAGCCTACAGTTATTTTGAAAAATAACGATAACCTTGAGAGTTGGAACTCAACTATGTTTTATTCACCTAATTTCTGAAGACTGTCTTTGGTCTGGCTTGGCTACAACACACACACACAAACAAGCACAAACACACAGATGTGGCATTGTTTGCTTCTGCAAGTATTTATTGGGCAATAGAAATGCCACACCTCTTCAAAAATAAAAAAAACAAATGACTACTTAATATGCAGACAGCTTCCCATGTCATCAAGAGTGCTGGGGAAGTGGGGAGCTAATTTCCTATAGCTCACCAAATAAAAATGAATCACAGCCTCTTTGATGCTGTTGAGAGAAGGAAATTAACGATGAATGGCTCGAGCAATGAAATTGAACAAGCATAACTCTGCCTGGCTGACAACGCATGTGATTCATGGCTGCTCATTGTTGTGAGAGACAGAAGGTGGATATAATGCCAAACACATTCAACACGTTGTGCACGGGCAGTGCCACTGTGCACACCCACAGCAAACACAACAGTATGACGTGCCCTGTGTAGTGTCTGTCCATCCACAGAGGTGTGGTTGGACAGACACAGTGTGTCTGTCAGATGGTCATCCATCCCTCTCTGCCCCTCCCACACTCTGCTTCCAGAACAATCTGTCCCCCTGTATGTAATCCTCAATTCATGCTGGTCGCGTGGATTAAACATGTTATATTTTATGTCTGGCAATAAACATTCACCACTTTCAGCGGAGGGCAATAGGATATAAGGATGTTCAGTGAATAAATACACTTTCTCCCAAAAGACCAGGCAATATACGCTACAGTACAGATACAGTACTGTAGTCCTACTTGAATTTGATTTATATTTATTATATTTAAAAAATGCAGTGGTCTCATAAAGTCTCACACAATACACAGAAAGTCTAGGAAACCCTCTAGCCAATTTCACAGCATTCAATAAATTGAGCAGCATCTTTTTGATGAAATATCTTACAGTAACTAATCCTAACTTTAATTCTACGCCAACTGTTAGAGATCTAGCATCATCCTTATCACAACAATTTATTACTTTTTATTTTTGTTAGTACTATGATATTAAGTTTTTATTAAAAAAAGGTCAATAAGCATTACTGGAGATTTTATTTTAGTAACAGGCTTTACAGGTGTACAGGTACATGGACACTATGTTGTGCAACTCACTATGGGAACAGAATACCACAGAAGAAGACAGAGGAGGTACGGTTGTACATAGACACTATGTTGTGCAACTCACTATGGGAACAGAATACCACAGAAGAAGACAGAGGAGGTATGGTTGTACATAGACACTATGTTGTGCAACTCACTATGGGAACAGAATACCACAGAAGAAGACAGAGGAGGTACGGTTGTACATGGACACTATGTTGTGCAACTCACTATGGGAACAGAATACCACAAAAGAAGACAGGCTCTGCACTGGGTGAGTGACCTCATGCATGTACACTATGGTGGCTGTGTGTGTGTGTGTGTGTGTGTGATAGGACCTCATACATTATGGTGGCTGTGTGCGTGTGTGTGTGTGTCTGGGTGTGAGCCTGTGTGTGTGTGTTCTCCAGTTCCCCACAAGTGCTCTCACTCTGACTGACGTATCCAATTTGTTTCCCATCCTCACTGTTGAAACAGCTGTGATGATCGTTTCTAGGTGTGTGTGTGTGTGTGTGTGTGTGTGTGTGTGTGTGTGCATGGACAGTCTTGCCAACCAGCTTGAGCACATGCCAATTGTGTGTAGTCGTGGACTTGCGTGCGATTGTGTATGTGTAAAACGACATGCATGTTGATTGGCTTAAATGTATTGTGTGTGCATGTGCACAGCATTGTGAGGAGTTTCTAAGCACACACGTGCACGTGCAAACACACACACACACACAGACATCCGCATAGACATCAGTATATGTGTGAATGCTAGCGTTGGTGTGTATTTACTGTGAGGGTAGATCTAAATGGTGGGTCAAGTCATGGTTGCTATGGAAATTAAACATACACAGCTGGGCAGTTGATAAGACCTTCTGGGCCTCTAGCAACTTGACCTCAGCTAAATCAACTATTTTATGTTCACAATTACTTGGCAGCCAATCAGGAGAGAGGACAGATACGTGCGTCACTGACGAGAAGGAAGCACATGAGCACACTCTTCAGACTGAGGCTGGTTCTCAATATGCGTTCTTTTATGTTCTTGCGTTCTTGCAAACTTGTGAAACGTCATCATTCACAGCCAAGTACTCTTCCAATTCACAAGTTCGCATCTAGCCAAGAATGGATAAAATACCAGGAAGTGTTCCTGATTAAGGGCTTTTACCAAGGATGCATCCAGTGGTGACTTGTGTGTCAGCGGAATATCCCAGAATGCATTTCGAATCAAAAAGCAGCAATGGCAGTCGAGAAAACTCACTCGCTATACTTTTAGAAATACTACTGTTATTGTGTCACGGAATGTTGTTTTTGAAGCCAGAATGTATATGTTTTAACTTCAAATCTGTAATCGATTTATCAAGATGGAGTCTAGTTTAAAATTAGCTACAACGATTTCGTAGATGTGAGGTCCCGATTCCAGGCCGCCGGCTATCAAGTGTTCAGTGTTGTCATCCCTAGGTATTGCGCAATAGCCTAGAGAACGATATGTGCCAAAAATATGCATCTCAATCTAGATCTGTCCTCGCGTTCTTGCAAGACCATTTTCAGAAGGACACTTGGCAAGAACGTACCACTCAAGAACACAAGTATGTACCTGGCGTTCTTGGAATTGAGAAACAGCCTGAGACTGCCTTCACATGCATGTTGGAGTTGCCTAGGTGAGGGTAGGAACGAAAAGTGCCCGGTAGATCGAGAGCTTTGCGTTTCGGCTCAGCTCTTTTCCACACAACGCTAAGTGATTGCAATACTGCTCCCGCTGTTCCGATTCTCCAGCCAATCTCTCGCTCCAATGTCCCCTCACTTGCAAACAAGACCCAGAGGTACTTGAACTCCTTCACTTGGGGTAAGGACTCATTCCCTACATGGAGTAGGCACTCCATCAGTTTCTGGCTGAGAACCATGGCCTCAGATTTAGCTGTGCTAATCCTCATCCCAGCCAATTCACACTGCGAACCGATCCAGTGAGTGCCGGAGGTCATGGACCGATGATGCCATCAGGACCACATCATCTGCAAACAGCATCTGCAAAAACTCAAAATCAAGTTTTAATTGTGTCGGACAAAACTGTAACAGATTCAAATTAAAACTCCTACCCTTTTATACATGTGCTGTACTTCATGTTGCAAGTGTCTACATCATGGATAATAATTTCCTAGTTTCTGCCTTGTGGAAATGTTGAAGGTCACCAACTCAGGAACTCGGGTATCAAAATTATTTCTGAATTTCCCACTTGGAATAACAACTTGAGAGGTCATTCATGTGCTATTTCCAAGTCTGTCGCGTTCTGTCAAGGAGCCGGTGTCAGAGCAGCGAGAAGAATAATGTTTTTATTTACCTTGGCACATAGACCCCAAGTCTGTCAACAAATGCTACTGTGTTACTTCAGCCATCGTGACAAAGAATCAATAACCCACAACTCCGTCCTAACCAACAGACATCCATATAACGAACTTATTCAACAAACACAAAACAGGTGCGTCGGGAAGGTGTTGAAAAAGATAGCTTCAGAAGGCCGGTGACGCCGAGCGCTGGAACCCAGGTGCTCCAGCAGGGGAACCGCAGGGCAGTGGTTTGTGACAAGTCAGAAACTAATACTTACCATAATTCCGATACGACGTGAACTGAAGGCAGCATTAGACTGCGACACCATCCAATTAATTTCAGCAGCATTTAATGAACATCGGATTGATGGCTTTTAAGGCATGAGTCGGAACTTTGCCCCACAATGTGCCACAGGGTGTTTGGGGAGAGCCGTAGATTATTTCAGAATTGTATATCCTTGAATTATATTAAATATACTTTCATGATATTAAAAAAAAGTAATAATATTTATTCAATGTTGTTTATGTACATTTATGTGCCTAAACTATGATCAAAATATTCAAATTACCGTTTTTACAGAATGACTATGAATAGATAAGAGAAATATACTGTAATGTCAAACTGTAAGAATATAAATAAAAGTTAGGTGAATAATTTATAACAATGTAGTTTTTTCAATTTACCTATTTACCTATATATGCCAGTTTAGCCTATACATGATGCCCACATGATGAACAAATTCCAGATTATGTCAAACAGATAAAAATGGGTCCAGGTTATAATTGATTTATGTTCTCTCTGTCTGATTTTGTCTGCCACTTATTGTCTCTATACTGACACTTTCTCTGACTCTTTCTTTTTATTAAGTCTTAAATGTAAGTGTGTGATGTGCAAAGTTTGATGTGGCTGTAATTTACTGGAAACCTTTCAATGCCGGTTGCTAGTTAATTCCACAGCATTCTTAAGTGAGGTACTTTTGATGTTTGCATCTTAACTTCTCCTGGAGGGGCGGATTCCTCCCTTTGTGGTCCCGTACTACGGATTCTTCCCTTTTTTTCCCCCCATGGGGTTTTAATGGAGGTTTTTCCTTGCCTGAGGGGGAGGAGCAGGTTAAGGGTGTGTTGCTTGTTTCCATGTGAAAATGAGGCTGTACAGCCCTTGAGACTGCAATGTGATTAAGGGCTATATAAATAAAATTTACTTGACTTGACATGTTAATTCAGCCTATTTTAAAGGTAAGAATTCTTAATCATAATATTCTAAAAGGGTGTATTATGTCAAGTAATTACAATGGTATAAATAGAAGGTTAAAGGTACCATGTGTATTTTGTAAATTCTCAAACAATAAATAATCTGCCATAATTATCAAGATTATTTTTAAATAGGAAATATCTATTTTGACATCAGTCAGTCAGACTGCCTTGTAGATTCACTGAAATGAACATGCTAAACAGCTAACCCTGGCCAGACCTGTCTTATACCACTTCATACCACAAGATGGTATGTGAGTCCTTAAACTATACAATCTGCCCTCAGTACAACATGTGGAGAAGCAGTAGTAGTAGAAGAAGAAGAAGTAGTAGAAGCAAGGACTAGCTTGTCAATCATATTGGGTAATGCGTCCCCCGGTTAGTTTTAGCTTATATTCTAAATAAGCATATGAAAAATATTTATTTTTATATAATTTTATTTATTTATTTATTTATTTATTTATTGAAATCAGTGTAAACTCTAGAAGCTCTGAGGGGAAGGGTGGAGGATAAGGGTGGACATGGGATACCACAGCCTTCTGGTGAAATGCTGCCCTCTAATGTTTTCGAGCAGGTGGCCATATTTTACACATAACACCTTTAGCACAGTCAAACTATCTTGTTTTTATTCATTATAGTAAAAAAAACCCAACCAGTCCCAACCAGATTTAAAAAATGAGCTTTGCTTGATAATTAATCAACATAGATAGCATATAGGTTCACTTGTTTGTGATGTTTTAGACCAAAGAAAGGATGTAAATAAAAATAATATATACATGTACGTATATACAGTAACCTACTGTCAAGTAAAGTAAAATAATATATAGTCCTAAATCACATTACAATGGTGCTATAATAAACTTTACTTACTTACAATGCACATGGAAGCAAAATTCACTTCTTTCACCTATCTCTTCTATTGGTAAAACATCCTTAAAATAGTCTCTCACGACTACTCTCCCTTCCACACACACACCCAGACATAACAATGTAAATGGTCCAATTACCTATTTTCTCACCACACACACACACAATTATGAACTGCAATGCAATTGGTAGTTAGATTACACTCTGTGTGCACGTGTGTGTGTCTGTATGTGCGCGTCTGTTTGTGCATGTGTGTATGGTGTGTGTCTGTTGTGAAATGTTGGTAGGGCAGATCAAACCCCAGTGCAATCAGTTTTTAATTTCCCTGAAATCAAATTACATCGAAGGGCAATAACCAGAGCAATGGACTATGAAAAAGTCATTTTAGAGATTATAAATCGACCCTGAACT
This sequence comes from Typhlichthys eigenmanni, assembly GCA_027564635.1. Taxonomy (NCBI): domain Eukaryota; kingdom Metazoa; phylum Chordata; class Actinopteri; order Percopsiformes; family Amblyopsidae; genus Typhlichthys; species Typhlichthys eigenmanni. The sequence goes on from JAODUK010027019.1 coordinate 23,609, forward strand.
GTGTGTGTGTGTGTGTGTGTGCGTGTGTGTGCGTATTATGCATCTTAAAGTGAATCCAACCTCATCGGAGCAGTCGTACCAGCCATCACTGGACACGCAGGTCATAAGTGTAAAGCGACCTCATATGTGTGCGGGCAGGAAAGCAAATGTAACAGTCCACTGAGCCCAAAATCCCAAAATGCACTGTATGTCTGCTTCCCATTTAATTAGGTCATTACCAAGAGAACTATGAAAATGCAATGCCCTACTCCATAATTTGTATTGATTTACTACAATGAGCTTATGCATGCTTTACTCAAAAATACTTTCCCTGCAGCAGTTTTCCTACAAATTGGGACACAGGGTTATAATGAAGTGCTTTGTGTTCTGATATTGGATCACCCACATTTTCTTTGGAGAAGTTTACTTTGCGTGCCTGCTGGCATGCATACAATCTTTCTGATACTGTGAACTCTGAAACTGTGTATTTTGTCATGACTATTCGTATACATATACTGTACTGTATATTCAGAAAGGTTGTGCAACTTGAATAAAAGATATATAAATTTTAGAGTAATAGCATTGCTTTCAGGAGGACAGAAAAACATTAGGTGTTAAAAAAAATCTATTCATATATCTGATTGGCTGTTAATGTGAAACATCTCAGATGAGATCACAATGATGAATCTCTATCATTGTCACCAGTGTCTTCTCTAGCTTTGTGTAGAGTAAATGGATGTGCATTGCCTTTGACTCTAGGTGCTAGCTTGCTGTCAGTGTAGCATAATAAAATATATATGCATATACAATATATACAGTATCCATGTGTGTATAGTATAACGGGTACTGCGCACAAACCGACTGCAAAGAATTTCCATGCCAGTGATCCAAAGCTCAGAAGGCTTGTCATTAAAAAGACACATTTTAATTGCCCTATTCATTTCCAACCTTGAGAGAATTCTAGCCCAAGGACTTAAAGTTCCAATTATAATTGATGCATTTAAAACATATATTTTCAAGAAAATGTTGCGTATGAGCATTTCTTGTATGATATATTGAATTAGTTTAATGTAAGAAATGCCACGTCATCTTCAATCCGTTTCACGTACTTGATTTTAAACCAATATGCTTACACTCCCCAAATCAAAGTTTTTTGATTTTATAACACCAGTCAGTGATTGCGTTTGCATGGACCCTATTATTCTGATTGGAATTAGGTTAAAAGCCAAACCCGAAAGAAAATGCTCCATATAAACACCATGATCGGAAGAGAAAAGCAGAGAGGTAGCCGTTCCATAACCCGATTGAAAGAAGAACTCTACCATGTAAACAGATTACTTCCTGGTTGCGTTCTAATGAGTCTTACGTTTTGTGTGATGACAGCCACTGTACAATGGATGTATAAGAACGATACAAAATCTGGACAAAACAAATGCGACGCGCGCAAATAAGTGAATGGGAGTAAGTACGGTGACTTCATCTGGAGCCGTACATTTCTCCACCAGTCACACTAATAGCCTCACTCTCTGACGTACCTACAGCTAGAAGCTAGCCGATTTTAGCCATTTGCTACAGTAGCAGGACACGTTACTTAATAAGCTAGATCAGTGGTTCTTAACCTTTTTTCCTTAGAGCCCCCCCTTCAAACTTGTGAAGCTTTTTAGCCTTGGAAATTCATTGCAAATATTCAAATGTCTTTTTAAATCACTGCCTACTCTTTAAAATACGTATCTGGTGTAGGTGGATTTATTTGAAGACGTATTAGCCTACTGTTTAAACGTTTCTCTGTCATTAATATGTTATTATCTTGAGAATGGCCCTGGCATTGCATATGATTTTTAATATAATTTTACAATTAAATTACAGTCAAACATTTTAATGCATGTTTGACCTCAAAGCAAATGAGATCAAGCGCCCAAGCAACCTGGTTCAAAAAACTGTTTTGGTCTCTAAAGCTAGTCTCCACATTCCTATAAACTGAACGGGGGGTGAATCGTTTCATAACTAACGAGTTAAAACTACTTTGAATCATGAAATACATTGTACTTTAGAAAACCCTTGTTCACTTCTAAATTCTCTCAATGTGAACAGTGCATGTTCAAGAAGAGGCATGCACACAAGCATACACATTTTTACACTTTCCAAAGTGCCCCGTGGCTACTGTCATACAGGGCTCATTATCTTGAATGATTACCAGTCTTACTTACTACCAGTGACGCCTCAAAGGAAAGTATGTCTGTGTGTGCAGCTGTGCACGCATGTGTCTGTGTGTCTGCCACGGCAGACACATACTGTACCCAGCAGGGGTGGCACCATCCAGTATTTTCAATCCCGATACCGATACAGATTCCGGCACTTTGGGTATCGGCCGATACCGAGTACCGATCCAATTCCAGTGTTAAATTAAGTTTTAAGATAGGTTGCAAAGCAAATTACTGCCAATCTATCTTAGGACTTAGATGCATGTTAGAAACCTGCTGCTGATAGTATGGCCTGGGAAGTTTAGACATGGCTGATGTTTGATAGTAGACCTACGCGTGTAAATTCATTTAATTGGATCAGCCCCATGGATCGGCTACAACTGTCCAATTGTCACCTATACCGATCCAGCTATTTAAGTCAGTATCAGACCTATTTCCGATCTCAGTATCGTATCGGTGCCATCCCTAGTACCCAGATCTATGAATGTTCTCATTGGGTGGTCATGCCAACCTGTGCAGCGAACTTAAGGATAACAGTTTAAACACGGCTGATGTTCGGAGCAGTTTGCTAAACAGTTTGCTGAGAGCTTGCTCGGTGTGTCTCTGCGTACGCGCACAAAAGACTCACAAGAGTCAGGCTTGGCTCATTTGAGGACGCACAATACACTTTCTTTCCCTGCGTCAGCACTCTGTGTTGCTATAAAAATCACTTTGAGGAGAGAGGAACAAGGAGGTAGTCATTTATAATGAATAATGTATTTTCATATTTATCCCCCCACCCTCACACCCACACCCTTCTCTCTCTCTCTCTCTCTCTCCCTCTTCCCAGATCGCTCTCCATCACTCGTTCATAATGGATAATATACGACTGGGATGAATATTTGTGGTGTTATCCTTGCTTTATTGAGCAGAATTGCCGGGAATGATGTGGAATATTGCTGTCTCAGCCTGCCGCTAAATCAGAGTAGGAACTGATCATTACTGTGGACAAAACAGGGCAGAGACATGAAGAGACCGAAGAGAGAGATAGAGAGAGAGAAAGAGAGAGAGAGAGAGAGAGAGAGAGAGAGAGAGAGAGAGATTGATTCACCTGCCGCCTAGATTTTCAGTTAAGCACCATACTATTAAGTTTGATGTCTGATTTCTTCATCCGGACATTTGGAAACAAGGCAATAAAGCACTGCTTCATTCTAACATAATTACACCGAATTAACTAGCCTCTCAAATTGCTTACAGCATTTATGTTTCTTCCATGCAGTAGGGAGCCTCATTAAAAAAAAAAGAAAAAAAAGAGATTGGATAAAAGACACGTGTAGTGTGTTTGAGGTTTGGGTGTATTATTAAACTGAGAGACAAGCGTAAAGGCCGTTTTGTGACTGAGCACAAAGTGTATTTTTGTGCTTCGTTTTGTGTTGGTGCACATTTGTGGCATTTATTTAGACAATGATTTCAGATGTAATTGCATTTTAATTTTGTTTACTTTAGATGGGAATATGAGGTCATTGTGGTTTGTTGCTGAATAATATGATCATACACATGATTGTATATTGTTACCAGTAATGACACGCACACACCCATTGTCACCTCTAGACAAGTATTATGTGTTCTGGTGAGTGAGTGCTAGCCATATATACTGTTGCATTCTGCTTGTCTCTCACTTTTCTCATCATCCCACCATGCTCTGTAGGCTATACTTAAAGATACATTAAGTAATTCTTGAGAATGCGTGCTAAATTCTAAAATCAAACAAAAACACATCTCCCTTCAATGCCATAGGGTGCTTCCACAGTAGCAACATCCTCCACACATAGGAAATTGGTTGCGAAGGCTAGGATATTGTTGTTGTGTGACTTTGTCTGGTCTGCACTTTGTTTGTGTTCCTATTTACAGAGCCAGGGCTGTGTAGAAGTATTATTTTTTCAGTACGCACAGAGAATGGTTTGATAGCAGATTGTGAGGAGATATTTGGTGAATTTGACAGAAAGTGTGTTATCTTAAATTTCTTATAAGGTTTATTGTGTCAACTGCTTGTTTTTGAACTTTAGTCACCTAAACACTTTCAACTTATTCCAATGTGCTTCTACATTTAGGAAATCTGGAGTAATTTCAGAACAATATTACCTCAGCAACCATGCAGGTACAGTAAGTAGGTGGTAGTATTTTACAATGACTGATTAAGATTTTTGTGAACAGAACTGTATTTTCAGTGCTTTAAAGGTAATTTTACTTCTAGAAGAGTGTTCTCAAATACCCTCTGCAAACATGCAAACTGCAACCTCTAATGTCAGTTGTTGAAGTTGTTAAATGCTTCAGCAGTGTCATTGCACTAATTGCATAGGCCCACTGTGGCTCCTAGTCACAGGTAGATAACAAGTGCGTCCCATTATTCTCATGGAGAATGACTTTTGTACTAATTAAAAATATTTCCTGGCAACCAATTTAGAGTAAAGACATAAAATGGCACAACAGGGCTGTGTCCTCAAATATGCTGGCTCTGCAGTGATAACTACACACGCAAACAACTGCCTTTGTTCTCTTTCTCCTGCCTGTGTTTCTTTGTGCCTAGCGATGCATGATGGGAAAACACACCTGCTAATGCACTTCAGACACAGACCAGTAGCACAACCTCTGAAAAGATGTGTATGATTTTCTGGATTATGTGACAACAGACAATAATTATCATTGTTTAATGGAAACTAGTTAATATGTTGCTTGTAGTGAACTGCGTCCTCGCACAGGTCAAAGAAGACAGCAAGAAATATATGTAAGAGGGTTTTACGATCGGAAACAATCTCAAAATGGCTCGTTAGCTTAGCTTGCATGCTTTATGGCTGGTTTTAATGCTTTGCAGTTCGTCTTTTGTCCTTACACAAGGAAAGGTAAAACATTTAAAATCTTTAAATTCACGCACTGACATTTAATTTGGATGCTGTATTAGAAAACCAAAATTTCCCCCAAAACATTGACTGGGTTCCAATATCATTATCTCAACTCACGTCCTATCTTGTGAACCAACAAAAGATTGTACCTTGGGAAAGGACACTGGCTGAAGTGGTCACGTTCCTGTGAAACAATGGATGAATACAGCCACCACATTGAATATTTAATCCCATTGGTAGCTGTTGACATGAGTGATGCAAGTCATTATGCTAAAATCAAGTCAATTTGGTCTTGTCCTTAATCACAGTTACAATCTCAAAAGACTTAATAAACCTATATTTCATAGAGGAAAATTAATTGACACTCCATAAACCTAATAACATACTGTATGTCATAAGGTGCACAGTGGGCAAGTAATAAATAAATGAAAATTACTAATGCAAATTGGTAGAATGTTCATATCAGAATATACAGATATGAAATATACCAAATAAAGAAAGACAACAGCATCCGTTGATGCTGCAGGGTCAGTTCGACCAACGAAATACAGAATATCGAACATTTTAAATATTTGCATAAGGATCGACATGAGAGAAACAACAAAGGCGAAATGAAAGTCTCGAACTGAAATCCAGTGGCCACTCCATTGCCTGCCTTTCTTGTCGACCTCTGTTGAGTGTGCTTTCAAGGATATTGGTATATTTTCACATTGAAATTGTTTATTCCACAAGGTCACTGATTGTCCTGTATAAGCCAATGGAATGGAAATCATGAACCTTGAAACATTGTTGACAATGATACAATGAGTTTGCTGAGCGGATCTTTTGAAGATTCAGTGGGGGAAGAAATACAACATACAGTACAATTTAACAATATTGTAATCTATTCCTTTATCTCCAACTGCAGAAACTTAACTTAAATCGAGAGCTTTTTGGAGTTGCCGCAATAAACACCAGCTGTGCTGCAGGATTAAGATATGAACTGATCTGCAAAGAAAATAGCTATTTATAAGAGACATCATGGGCAAAACAAATGCTGGTTAAAGCTGGTTCTGGTGGCAAAAAACACTTATTAAGCTGAAATCATTCAGCTTCCTTGACACATTTACGGTCTGAAGCTTTGTTGTTGCCAAACTGGCTTCACGGTTCTTGGCTACAATGGCTCTCTCCAGGAACAGGTCACATACAAAGTCCATATTATTTATATATGCCGCAGAAAGACATCAAGAGACCACAGCTAGGTTCCATCTGTCCTGTGGTCCTAGTCTTGTCATGTTCAGTGTTTACCTTGTGTTTCAGGCTTGTATCTCTGTCACTCCAATACATGTGTTTCCAGTCTCGTTAGTTCCACCTGTGTCTTAGGTAATCAAGTCTCATTTGTATCACCTGCCCCTTGTTGCTGATGTCCAATGGTGTGTCTTCCTGTCTTGTCTACTTGTGTATGCTAATCCCCAGTGTATTCCCAGTCCTTGACGGTTATTGTGTTTGTAACAGGGGGGCAGGGTCTGACTCTAGGCTTGAAGCAGCCGTGACGTGTGGCGATGGGTGGTACTGCAGCCTATAGGACCAACTGCAATACACACCACATTCATAAATTAATTATCTGTTTAACTGCTCCACAATTTTTTTTTCAGGTGCCACACTTTATTCATATGGTGCTTAATAATATTCTCTTGGTGCTTATGTACATATACTTTTTCTAACAATATCAATAAAGCTAGTTTGGACGATTGTTTGTCATTATGTAAGTTCTGTCTCTGAATTGCATGAGGAGACAAAGTTGAAGTTCTCAGGAAGCTTTAATCTAATGAAGAGTGAAGAGTGTTTTCATATTCATATGGCCCATAATGAGAGCAGGTGCATGGGCTTGACAGCAGACCTTTCCCTGCATTCATGTATAGTGTCGGAATAATCTGGAAAAACTAGCTCCCGACTGGGAGAATTCATGTGAACAGCCCCTCAAGTTGGAAAGTTGTGTTGTTGATGCCGTACATGCAGAAAACATTGAGGACAACAGTGAATGTCTGGTTGATGGAATGAAACACCAAAGTTGGAAATACAACTTCATAACTCAAGAAATGGGATCATCCACGGAGCACCAGTTGTGAGAAGAGGCACAAGCGAGGTTGTGGAATAGAGCACTCAAAATGCTAACCAGCTAAATATTCCCAAAGAGTCACATTACTGTATATCTCCCTGCCTGTGGACGGTGAATGGTGGGATGAAGTTAAAAGTGAATGTTCATAGTTGCCTATTATAGTTGAACTTTTTTGCTTATATTACTATAGAGAAGCAGACGTTGCTTATGGCAGCGTTATGCAGAATCGGCTTCTCACAATGCCAGGTGTCAGTCACATCCACTCATAAAAATGTATATGCACACACGCACGCACGCATGCACGCACACACACACACACACGCACACACAAACACATTGCCTTGGGCAGTTAGCATGAACAAAGCCTGTTGTTGCAAATGCTGACGTGAGAATAAAACAATACAAAATAGAGCTTGTCTCCGAAATGTCAAAAGGTGTAGAAAATAAAAACTTGTGTTGAAAGCAAGTCTGTTAGTAGACACAGAGGTTGTTCCCAAGCCTTTTTGGACTTTGGACTTCCCGCTGTCTGCATGTTTTGCTGAGGCAGCAATTCATTAACATACATATGAGAAAGTCTTTACGCCAGAGAATTCAGAACGGTTGGGTTTAAAACTCTATATACAGTACAACAGGCCTTACTTGACGTGCACGCGCTCGCGCGTGTTTGTGTGTATGTACAGTATGTGTGTGTGTGTATATTACGTGTGTGTTTATACTGACTGCATATACCTAAATTGGATGTGGGAGTCCCTGTTTGTCCTTGATACTTCTTTTCTGGAGAAATTGGTCAATTAGTTTAAAAACTGTTATTAGGACATTGAAGAAATATGATAATATACACACAGCATAATGCATGCAGGGACGACACCAGGCAATTTAGAGTTGCTCATCTATTGTGAGTTCATGCAGTAAGGGCTAAGGCCCACCACTATATAATATGGGACAACCTTAATACACAGCACTTCAGAATAGAACTTTTGAATATACAGTAGCTCACACAAATAAAAACATTTAGACGCACACACAAAAACATTCTTGTTAGATGTGAACCAGAGCGATCTTCAAGGACTAACCATTCTGATTGCAGCATATTCTATCCCACACACACAACATTACACAATAAAGATGTGATGAGGGGACAGTAAACTGATTTGGGTGCTACAGTACATGCAATACAGGTTGTTAGAAAATATTGCAAGATACATAATACATGCATAACAATATAATATAATACATTTCAATTGGGCAGATTTTGAGAAAATTCTGCTGCCAATCTTATCACTGATTTTATTATGTCAGAAATGAATAGAGAACATGAACACCGACCACATAGAGCCTTCAGTTATAGTAAGACCATCATTTATAGTATAGTCAAAATCACTTAACAGCTGCAACCTCTGCTATGTTGTAAAACAATACACATTCTGCTTCCATATTTCATACTGACTATCTTTACTCAATGGAGGACCATGTTAAACTCACCCCGTCTATCATCATCGTCAACCATGTTAAAGCAGTCAGTAGGACAGGTGAAAGAGGCATGGCTTGGGAAAGGAAAATTACCTCAAATCACATAACCCACAATGAGGGATATGCATTATATAAAATTAAGTACTCAGTGTTATGGTGAAAACCAGGCCACAAATGTGTGTGTGTGTGTGTGTGTGTGCGTGTGTGCGTGTGCGTGTGCATGTGTGTGTGTGTATATGCATGTACTGTATATGAAAGTGTGCACGGGTGACTGCGGTAGGCTGCATTTGCATTATTGTGTTAGAAAGTAGTTTTGCACAGCAGTGCGTGTGATTAAATGTGTGTGCCGTGTCCAAAGAGTGCGTGTGAGCAAGCGGGCTGCAGATTGTTCTGCTGATGTGGAACAGTGCATTTCTTCGAGAACATGCAATGGCGTCATGATCTCTATGTCTTTACTTTCAGGTACTTTATACTTGCCCTGCAAGGGCCCAGGATTCTGGCTGTGTGCATTCAGCAGCCCATAGAACATCAGAGGAAATATTTGTCCAGGAGAAAGAGGTCTGAAAAATAGAATGGAAGGAGACATTCTGCTCATGCAGAAAGAAACCAACCCTGCTGGTGATTCACTCATGATATCACCTTATATTCCACTAATGTGTTTCCCTATACTGTGTAGGTGAAGAGCAGGGGTGGAAAGCAACATAGTACTGTACTTTACTTGAGTATTACTGTGAAAAGACAATACTTTTGAATACTTAAAGGTAGTCAGTGATTTTAAGCGAATACACTTTCAAATTAAGCAAATATCTACTCACAGTCCGCTACATCTGCCTGTTCCCTGTGTGCGCTGAAAAGATAATCTGGCGTTTCTACACAGCCCTGGCTCTGTAAACACAAACAAAGTGGTGCAGACCGCACCACACACTATCGTAGCCTTGGAAATGCATTTCCAATGTGGCAGGCGAAGATTTTGAGGGGGTACCCTATGGCATTCAAGGGAGAGGTGTTTTTGTTTTGATCAAGCTTAAATACCAACTATCTTTCTACAGAATGACTGCAGTAATAAATCGCATATTTGAGCTTTAATTTGGGTAACATTACTTTCCCCTGTGCTGTAGAGGCCAGGCACAAACAGTTGTCACAGAGCCCTACAGGAGCTAATAGTGATGACATTTGTAGAAGGTCAGTGTGATGATGCAACTTCTGCAATAACACACCCAAAGCCACTAGTCAGCCAACTCTCACAACCTTCCCTGGTAAGAAAAGACATTTTGGGTCATATGGCTTCAGGCTGTGCCCACCTCCTCTGTCGAAAACTCCATGCGTAATAATGCTATAAAATGTCATTGCAGATTTTATTACGAGTTTCATTTCCATGATAACACGTAAAATAGTTTTCACTCCAAGGTTGTTTATGCTTGACATGTTTTCTTTGCCATTTTATTTACAAAGAAATACAAGAGTTGTACTGTGTTTGGTTTGGTGAGAGTTGAGTCTAACATCGTGTCCTAACTGAAATGAATCGAGCGTCAGCGACAAAATCTGTTTGATTGCATTGTTTTCTATTGGAATGTCCTAACCGGCTGCGAGCAACACAGCTGTGCAGCGTGATTCAGCACACGGGTTTGAGCTTAACTTCTATCAGACGCCCTGTTTCAAATTACTTCCTGTCACTCACAATGAAAAGCGTCATGGATGATGCCGACTATAGAAGACTGCTCATTCGATTACTTGAAATTATGTAACAGAAGCGCATGTTAAACGGATTCAGGCTGGACAGATAGCGTCCAACACAATAGTCCGAAGTTTTGAGGGTTTGGTAGGGATGTGCAGCTCAGAAACGATTCGTTCATTTTGAACCAATCTTTTTAGTGACTCGAGACTCACAAGTCCTTTTTCCAGTGATTCGTTAAATTATATCGTTCATTTAAAGAGTTTGCAGTTTATTTATACATGATCCGCTTCATACCTGGTCCACTGTTCCGCTTCATGTCTATGTAGAAAAATAAAACTATATATCCGGCAGCATTATACCGTAAAGACATATTTGTAACTGATAATTGGATGCATGGTACAATAATTAACATGGAAGTCGATTTTATTATTATAAATTGGGGAGGGGACTGACTCAAATGAACGAAATGATTAGAAAGATTTGTTAATTGTACTGACCGACTTGAAAAGATTTGAGTCTGAAAAAAGAGTCGAACTTCCCATCACTAAGGCACATTACTGCAGGCGGACGGATTTTGATGGAGTCTACCACTGAAAAAAGATTGATAGTTGCTTTCTTTAATGAGCTTTATCCATATTTAGGCTTACCCCACTGGACCATACATTACAGAGACCTTACCCCACTGGACCATATATTACAGAGACCTTACCCCACTGGACCATACATTACAGAGACCTTACCCCACTGGACCATATATTACAGAGACCTTACCCCACTGGAC
>JAODUK010027019.1:34791-48121 GCA_027564635.1 Typhlichthys eigenmanni
CATACATTACAGAGACCTTACCCCACTGGACCATACATTACAGAGACCTTACTCCACTGGACCATATATTACAGAGACCTTACCCCACTGGACCATACATTACAGAGACGTGTGCATGTTTACTGTACAGCCTAATAACAATGTTACTGATGCAGTAACAAGTCACGTGAGTAACGGTAAAACAAGTGAACAGTACAACAGCTCAATGGAAGACATTGTGATAGCCCAGAGGTGTAGCCCAAGACGAAATGCTGGCACAGGCAGGTGCCATTGTACTGTACCTGTGTTTACGTAAACGTAATCATCATCACCACAATCATCCTCTGCCGACCCCTAAGAGTTTCCTTTTCACTCTGTTGCCTCTCTCTAGTTCCCACCGCTCATCTTTCCCATGCCGCCCTGCCTTCCACCCTGCCACCAGCTTGTTAAATGTGACTGACAGAACTTGGTATTCATGGTGACTAAGGGGGCAATGTCGGTTTGGAACCAGAACTGAAATATCCATTGCCCGGGAACTGCATGAAAGCAATATCAGTATATTTGCTTTCAGCTTGCAAATCACTGTGGGATCTGTTCATCTTGAATGATTTAGGAGAGGTATAGATTTACTGTATGAGTCATATTTGTAATTAATTCCTAACAAACACTTTAATTATATTGAGGGTTTAAAGTGACTGCATACAGTATGTTTTAAGATGGATGTGTTGAAACAATTCTACTGTTGCCAGTATTGTAATAGTACAATACTGTGTATCACAATGCATATGGTTAATAGTTCAAGGCATAAGAGTAATATTAATTATGAAACATGGACAGCTGAGTGTGTTTGAATTTCAGTGTGAATTTTGTTGGACATCTGCCTTGTTTTGCGAGACAACACCTTACACCATTCTACAGGCACGTCAGGAATCCCTGCTGTTTAAATTCACAAGAGCAGCTGGTTCCAAATCACTTCCATTTGCTGTTTCCTGCAGGAATATTGATGAAATATACAAGTTACAGTTGTTATGAAATACATTGCAATAACAATACATCATAGTGATTTTACAAGTAAGCATTATAATAAAAAGCATACTAGTATGTATGTACACTGTACGAAAACATACAAAATCACACTCTCTTTCACAAGATGTTTTGTGAAAGTATGTTGTACTTTTATAATCATATTCATTACCTGGGTGTACTGGCTTATTTGTGTACCTATTCGGTGTCCTTATTAACAAAAATATTATGTGTTTCTGAATATAATCTGAGTCAAGATGGCAATTGTTTGATTGACTGAATATTAATTTCAACAAATTTTATACAGTAAAAGAAATACTTTCTATACCTCGGATTCTAATCTGACCATGATAAGATATTAAACATCAGCACATCTCATTTATTAAATAAAATATTTAGATGCTTAATGGACTGACCTGAAGTTTTTTTTCCAACCTCCACTGGTTAATCAAACTCAAGCCCCCAGCTCTTGAGCTGCTATAGAAGATATGAGACCACATATAGAACATCTGAGTTTACACCAACTGTAACTGTCAACATAAACAGAGGACTATAACTTTCTATGACAAAGATTGTCTAAAGAATACTGTGAATTTTAATAAGTCCTCAATGTGTGGACTTTATACTGTGTATGGGCTGGTGTATGAGGAAGCTACAGTATTATAATCTGAAGTCAGGATTTCAGCTTCAAGTAGTTTTACTTATCCTAGTCCTTTTTCCAGGGCTAAATCTAGACATCTCAGTTCCCCAGAGGTATACTGTAGTCGCTCCATGGAATTAGTTCTGCTGTTATGCTTCAATATTTGTACCTGTAGATCCCTATTAGAGGTGTTTTGGTCATGAGCTATTCATTCAAAAGGACAATTTTTTTATGAAGATCAAGAGATTTGCTCAACGCCGGGAACGATTCATTAGTCCATTAAAAAAAAATATATCTTATATATATCTTGTTAACTTTTACCCATGCCTATGGATTTTTTAAAAGTTTCTATTTCTAGCATGTGCAGTGCAAATATACTTTTAGAGGCAGGCTGTGGGCATATTTAACATGCCATTGTGGGAGAACGGACCGAATAAGAGTCTGAACGTCAAGGAAGAATATGCCAGCAGCCTATCATCAAACGAGTGATTCATCATTGAACGAGATCGGGGAATCTTCAGTCTTGAGTCAATAGCTGCATTTACATGGACCATATTATTCAAATTGGAATCGCTTTAAAAGCCCAACCCGAATAGAAATGCTCAATATAAACACTGCAGTCTGAAGAGAAAGGCCCAACCCCAATGAACTTTCATTCCTAGCTGGAAAACCAGTAAACTTGTCTTTATGAATGGAATCTTTCCAATTGACGCTTTTGGGTTAACTGTTTACATGGGATGTCACCTAATCAGGTCTGGTGTTTACATGCGCCGTCGCAATTTATCGGAATTTATGTCAAATATGCACACACTATCTAGCTCATAATGTAACGTGCCCCGCTAGCAAATGGTAAAACCAGCTTCTAGTTATAGATACGTCGGAGAGTGAGACTATTTGTGTGAATGGTGGAGAAATGTACGGCTCCAGATGAAGTCACAGAGAAACAGAGAGAAATACGCACACACTGGCCCTGGCTACCTTAACAGAGTGTTGGTTAGGCTACCCCAAACACATGAGCCCAGTTAAATAGCTCCACGTCCCCCAGCTCTCGCACACACTTGCCCACCAACAGAGCTCCAGTGACTTAGTCTGGAGCCGTAGGATACATCTATCCACCAGTCACACAAATAGCTTCACTCTCCCCGACGTAACTAGAGGCTAGCCAGGCTTTTTGCTATTGAAGCAAGTTACATTATCGAGCCTGTGTGCATGTTTAACATCTACAGTATTATGGTACGCCGATACTGAGACTATCATACTGACTAACTATGATACTGACTATGATACTGAGACGCCGCATGTAAACACCAGACCCGATTAGATGACATTCTATGTACACGGCTAACCCGAAATCTTCAATCGGAAAGATTCCGTTCGGAAAGACAAACGAGTATCGTGAACTGTACTGAATGCTGAAGCCCTGCTACTTCTCGTTCAATGAATGACTGACTTCTTCCAAAGCCCGACTATGACAATATTACTACTACTACAGCGAATATCTTAATTAGCCTCTGCCATTATGGTGCATGTGAATAGTTTGTGCAGATATAAAGTCGGCTAGAGGCTACATTTGCTGCGTCTGAAACGATCTGAAATGTCGTTCTAGTGAACATGACTCATATCATGTGGAATGTGAAGCTGCAGTCTGTTAATATTCAAGTAATTTGAGTATATGCATTTTCAACAAATCTAATAATTGCATTAAATCTACATAATTATAACATTGCATAAGACGTATACCATAGAAGATCACTAATTCACTAAATCAATAATTTGGCTTTTGGCCTACCCATTTGCCATGCAACGTATCTTGCAGTCATTTATTGAATGAGAGCGGTGAGGGACATCTCTGTCATGGGTGACTTGTGACGTTTTGGGAAAATGGAACTGAATGTTTTGAACACTTTCATTGAGTAAAATAGTTAAAATAGTTTCTGCCATCTCAACTCCATATATCTCTTTATTACATTGTACATAATACATAGTACATTGTCCTAATAAGTAATTTAATAATATAAATGTAAAAGTCAATACTGACCATTTTCCTACAACAGTTACTAGCCTACTTGCACACTGATTATTATCAAAACACCATTGTTTGCATATTGAGATAAGATGAGATACATACACCTCGAAAATCCATCGAATTCACTCTTATCAAACAAAGATTTATATTATGAGATTACATTTTATTTTATATTGGAGATTACATTTTATATGCGTTATATGCATTTCTCTGTCACCAGAAATGTATATTTTACAATTCAAATATGTTTGCATTTGTTCAAATATCTGTATAATATGAGTGAGGTTAGTTTTCCTGTCTTTCGTCATGCACCCCATTGGCCTGATTTAAATGATTTGGAAACCTGAAATGTAAAACAAGATGCCTTACAGTACCTACAGTAGAGTGTATCTTTGCAAAGTTTAAATTATTATGGGAAACTTAACCATTTTCAAAAGATAAACTTGCTATTTTGTTCACATGGGGAATTGATTTCCTCAGAATTAAAGTGTTGGGTTGTTATCTTTCTGTTAACGGGTTATCATTCTGGAATGTTGTTCTTGGTTTGTGTTGACAGGATGTTATTATTCCACAGGGTTGGTGGGTGGTTTTGAGTCTAGAACTAGGTCAAGGGTGCACTCTGCATAAGCCATCCACTGGACAGCTTCAGTAAATTACAACAAAATATCAAAGCTTAGAAGGCGGATACCCATTGAGTTTAACCAACCCTAACATCAGCCCAGTTTCTAGTTAGGTGCAGTATGCTATACAGTAGTCCTACATCCCAGGTGGAAACAGTTAAAGTAGGACAAGTGACAAATGGGGCATTATTATTTTTTAAATTTAATACCTGTTTTATATTTGCAGAAGCCTTCCTTGTATTATAAAACCGTGTTAAAGGCTGTAGGCTACATGCCTGCTATTGAATTGCCTTCATCTTAACAAGCTACGGTTGTGTAAATGCTAATGTTCAATTGAATAGAATACGTACGTAAGGTAACTAATGGTCAGTCCATGACAAGGCCAATGTGATGAGTTGTGGCTATGCGTAGCCCACAGTCGAGGCAAGCTGCGCCGTGGAAGAAGCCCGTAGGCCAACTTTTACTACATAACTAATATCCAGCCTGCCTGCCAGACACTTGGCGAACTCGCTGGAGGGGCTGTCTGTGTGTACTTAACGTCCACAGCTGCGCTGCGTGGCCGTTTCAATTGGCCCTTCCTTCTCTTCGCGTCAAAGTAGACATCGGCACACGCAGTCGCGCACGCCTTTTCACCGAGCACTGCTGAAGAGACGCAGTTTATCAAAACTATATTGACAGATCGCGGAACACTGGCACATGTGAACTTGGAAACGCACAAAACTCCAAACCAGAATGGATCCGTCGCCGTTTGTTTAGAAACGTTGCCCAGCTTACTGTATAGTTTGGTGTGGGCTGGTCTCAGAGTTTTACTGTAGGAAGTAACGTACTGTGTCTCTTTTTCATTTGGATTCAACTACTATACCCCTCTCCGGGATTCGCCATGGGAATATATTTGCATTTAGTGCTTTTGCAGTGTTTTCTCTCCAGTTTTGTGAGTACCGCGGTCGCCGTCGTGGAGGATGCCTCGGCGGGCAGATCGGACGGTTATTGCGGACGAATCCTCCGGGCACAGACCCAGGGAACCCGCAAGGACGGGTACCATGAGTTTCGGCTCAGAGTGGAGGGGGACCCGGAGACCTACCAACCTGGCACCACCTACAGAGGTAATATACGGGGCATTTCTCATGTGAGATAGTAGGCTATATTACAATACTGACAGACACATTTATCTTCACGCTATATTGATAATTTACCTATATTGATAGGTACCCTATATATATAACACTTTTTGCTAATTGATCATGGATTTGTATTTTAGTTATCCTTAACTATATATGTCTACTGCAATATTATAGGCTATTCATGTTTGAATATTCTATACATTTCCAGTCCTGTTACTTTCACTGATAGACATATATCTGCCCAATTAATATGTACAAATATGTCTACATTGTTGTGCAGTAGGCCTACCTGGATGGTTCTCCTTTTGTGATTTGGTTATTGTCTAAATCGTCAGTTACTTTGAATGAATTTGTCCCTTTGAAATAATGACAACTTAATGTTGTCTATAAATATCCAGTGTTGGGCTACTGTACTGTAATATAATTCCTTTTTTTCAGTAACTAGTGTAACTAATGACTATTTCCAAAACAGTAATAATATTACAATTACCAATCAATGTAATTACTCTGTTACAAGAACGATATTTCTGGTCCTACCAAACGTAGGGTATAATTGAACCAACCTGTCCAATCATCTGGTTTGAGAGGCTGCAATGTTTTCACTTTGGCTGATTGTTGACCCCTAAGGTTAATTATTGTTCCAGTAAAGAGGATTCAATTATAAAATATATGCATATGGTTATATTGGAATATGTTGTCTTTTTGTACTTTTATGTGTAACTATAAGTGTAATTTTACATGCTGTTCTGTCGCCTTTCTTGGCCAGGTGTATCTCAACGGGTTTTTCCTGGTTAAATAAAGGTTAAATAAAAAATAATTACTAATTACTTTAATTACTTTAATTACTTTTAATACCCAGTAATAATTAAAATAATATTATTACTTTTTAAAGGAGTAATAAGTAACTTATTAAAATGTCTGAGTAACTTGCCCAACACTGTAAATATCACTACATTGGGTGGTGTCTCATCAAGGGATGTCATACTACAGTTATTTCAGTTATTACAGTTATATTTTTAGTATTGTGACTACGTTATTACAACAGTCTGCTTGGTTAGAGGAAATATTACATTCTGTCTGTATTGATTGAATGAAAACTAACACATGGGGATTTACTGGCCAGGTGGAGTTATGATAGTAAGTTAATGGTTTGATAGCTATTCGTTCTGTGTGCGTGTTGAATGCATTATAACACAGTGCTTATAAACAGCTCTGGGTCTCTAAATGGAAACACACACAAAGAGTGGTGCAGACCGCACCACACAACACTCACTAGCCCGGCCGTGGCAATGCTGTCCAATTTGGGGGCAACGCTTCTAAGGGAGCAGCCTATGGCAAATAAGGGAGAGGTGTTTATGTTTTGATCAATCTTTAAAAATTGAGTCATTGCTGACTCCACATTTAAGCTTGTAATCACGGACACAACCTTTAATATGAGCAGTATAAAAACTATATTTTTCACCCTCGCCTAACACAGTTCAGCTTCAGATTGTCTACAAGCTGCAATACAGTTTAAAGAGGTTCTATATTCTGCCATGATGTCATATAAAGTACAGTATAGATGCATTGGTTTTGATATGAGATGCTGGTGCGCTTACTGTGACATCTAGTGGCAGAAAGTCACTTCAATGCATATAGAATCACTTTAGAAACTTTAATTGAAGTTTTGCTAAACCATAGAGACTGCCTCAGACTTAAGTCTTCTTCGTTTGCAGACCAGAACTGGATAAAGTACAGTTTTTAGTCCGTTTGTGTCTAAAAAGCATATCACTGACACTAGCATTCTTTTGAAATTGCTCTAATCCAACTGAATGAGAAATCTTATATTTTCAGTTGGAAATGTACTTATCTACATTATAATACACAATACCTTAACAACAGCCCACTGGATTAACTTAGAATACTTGTAGCCTACTGGAGACACAATGATGAACTTAAAAGTGTGTTTTTGAGAAACAATGGAAATCAATGGCGGATAAATAGAACTGAGTTACCAGTCTTGCATCAATCATGGAGTAGGCTAGTTCATCTAAATTGCAGCTGAAGGAGGTCTTACATTGCCTAGTTGCATTAGAATTGTTTACTGACCATGTAAAGCCCCACTTCACTATAAGGAAATTATGTCTGGTTAAATTGAGTGTAAACGATTGGAAATGAGCATGAAAAAATATGTATTCCCAGCGAATCTTAGTTTCAACAACATTGACCATGGGAATCTCTGCCCGATAGAGAATAGTCTATATACAGAAGACCGCTGTTTCTATTTTCCCGAGAATCAGGAAAGTCCCCTATAGTCTAGTTGGTGAGCTGTAGCCTAGCTGTAGTCTCGATTAATTTTCCATGCATATAAAAACATTTATTTTCAGCGAATCTCACACCAACAGTGACCATGTGACACTGTTCCGATAGAACATAGTAGGCCTATTTATAGAAGACCACTGTTTGTATTGTATTGTGAACATCAGGGAAGTCTAGTCGTGTTGCTAAGTGTAGTAGTTAAGTGTAGTAGTTAATATGTAATAATACTATATAACATATAAAAACATTTCTTTCCAGTGAATCTCTTAATTTTACCATGGTGGTCAAAGGGAAACAGTCTGTGCATGTAGTATGTTGTTATAAAATAATGATTGCTGCTAAAGCACTCTGGCAAGACAATTGACCTATCCCAAGCCCCGCCTCTATTTGCATGTCCTCCAATAACCGTTGAGCATTTTTTGGACAAGTGAAAGGGGCAGGGCTTGGGAAAGGTCAATTATTGCTTGCTGGTAAACACCTCCCTTTTCACCATCCAGCCAATCATCGTGTGCAGCATTGCGGTTGACGATCGTGCTCTTTAGACTTTGGAGCTGGCGCATGTGGCATACGCAGCCTGGCCCCACAGGCCTGTGCGGGATCCGCGGACCCTACGCAGCCACGTTTGACTTTGACATACAGAACAGGCTTAACAGTGGAACACACATTCATACAGTCTCTGTGGGACCATTTAACGGCTCGGTGACGTTCCCTCCCTCTGTCATCTGCCCTACAGTGTCCCTCGTGGCATCCAGCCCGTCGTACTTCAGAGGGTTCACACTCATTGCCCTGAAGGAGGGCAGAGAGGGAACCACAGACAAGCACTACGCCGGTCACTTCCAGGTGAGGATGGTGCAAATCTTTGGATAGACAGACTGCATTTATATAGCGCTTTTTCCCAACCTTCTAGACAGTTACTGTAAAGCACTGCCTCACATTCACCCATACACCGACGGTGATACATTCCATGCAAGGTGCTACCTGACCACGGGGAGCAGTTAGGGTTAGGTGTTTTGCTCAGGGACACCTCGACACAAGTTAGCGGGTTTCAAACCAGCGACTTCTGGATCATCACCACTGCCGCCCTGGATGAGCATATTCATCTTCTACAGACATTCGTCACATTTGACGATTTACATGCTCCAAAAGCCATGTTTATTATTTAAAGTGAAACCGCACCCCAGCTCTGAGCCTGACTCCACCCACTACACAACTTTGATAAATGCGTCAAGGAGCTGAGTGAGGAGAGGGGCTGTGAGGGAGAACTCCATTAATATCAATGATTTTTAATGGATAAGACACGTAGATCCGTTTTAAGCACATAAAATTCAGATTTTTTTAATACAGTAATTTAGTCAACATTAACTCCAGCACTGATGTGTATGATCACATTTCAGTCCTATTACTTAAATGAATGCTCAAAAAACATATTGCAGAGTATGTTCTTTCGCCAGATGTTCAAAGGTCATCATTAAATATTTACATCAAATTAGATTAGAGCAATGATAGTGTAGTGGTTAAGGTTGCCGAGTAATGATGCACGATAAGGTTTTTACAATAATTCAGAAAAATCAGTCAATACTGTTTTTATACTTTTTTTTTCATGAATTTAAGATCAATTTTTAATCCAGGTAAACACATTAGATGGCTAAATTAATGTAAATTAATTTACAATAAAGATCAGTTTTCCGTATTGGCCATAACATTGACAGGAAAATCAGACTACCGCAAACTCTGATTTTGACGGGTAATCAGACAATTCCGATCTCCTGGCGATTTATCGGTGCATTCCTAGTTGTGACTCTCATCCCCAAAATGTGACCCACCTGTAAGCATCCTTGAGCAAGATGCCAAACCTCTTCCTGCTCCGTAACACTTTGTACTTCCAGTAAGTCATTTAGAATTAAAGCTCATGGACAGTGAAGTATTGTACACTGACAAGACATATAAGTTGAATGTGTTTCAACAGTGGCATGCTCCTATATCTTCCCTTGGTGTTTTTGTAAGAGGAGTTATTGTTGACAGAAGCTCCAATGGCGGAAGCTACAAACCATAGGTATCCCGTTGTGGCTTCATGAAGAGCACAGAGGAGAAACAATCTTTCTGTTGAGCTCTTTTCTCATGACACCAGATGCTTCCCGACTGAGCTGCAAATATTTCCCCCAGTCAGCGTGTTGTGGAGAGGCAAGGCAACGATGCAAGCTCTTTTTTTGCGCACTAACGCGACCCCCGCTGTGCGGGAGAGTGCCTTCTGAAGAGGGGGACAGACACCAATTGCCTCTCAGCTGGCATAAACAGAATCCAGCTCCCTCAGCGGTGTCTTTCCACATGCCTGTCCTAACCACATGTCTGTCCTAACCACACGCCTGTCCTAACCACACGCCTGTCCTAACCACACGGCGCACCTCAGAAAGGCTTCTCTTGCTCTTATAGCCCGACACGGCCTCTGCTACCAGACCCCTACAGTGTGTACAAAGTGTTACCGCATGTCTGGCCGTTCATGAGCTGATCCGAGATGTTCACTGGCTCCCCATCATGGCCCGCATCCGATTCCAGATACTGGCGTTGGCCAGCATATCAGTTAGGAGAATTGCCTCTATCGCTAAAAGACCAGTTCCAGGGCAGCAGCCCGAGCATTACCGACTATTATTCCGACAAAACCAGATGGTGATGGGATGTCTGACAGCAGCCAGGACAGCAGAATCAATAGCGATCTTCCACAAGAGGCTTAAGAATCACCTAAACCTGTGACCTCTCCACCTCATAATATTTATAACACTTGATATAGTGGTTCATATATGCACAGTACAACAACAATACAGTATATAGTATATACTGTATATATATTTATCTTTCCTGTTCTTGTCAAATGAAGCACTTTATAGCACATATTTGAGGATTGAATGATCCTGTGTTGGTCCTGTATTGTATGTTAACCCTGACGACATGCTGCTGTTAACGTTAACATGATGCTGATTGCTTGCGATTACTGGTGTATGACCTATCCTGCTATTTACAAATGCACTAAGTGTAACTCGCTTCGGATGAAACCGTCTGCTAAATGATGTGAATGTAAATGTGATTAACACTGAGAGCGCCGACTTTGTTTTGGATTAGGAACATCTCTGTTTGCACCAAATGTTGCTTGCTTGAACTCATTAGGCTGTATGACACGGGCAGATCTTTTACAACTTGAATTCAATATACATAATTCTTGTATCTTTCGAAGTTCTATCCTTTTAAGCATAATTGGATGGAAGGAGAGTTTAAACCTCCCTCCCTCCCCCACCATTATACAGTACGAGGTTCACATTAACTTTTGTCAGTGTTGCTTTTCTCCTTGCTTGAGAGATCATGGTGCAAATATCAAATCCTGACGCCTGGTGCTTTTGCCCAAATGCTTTGCATAATAATTGCAGGTCTTTGGTCAATGTAACCATCAAATAAATACACACTGTGTATAATTCATTTTGTCCTGAAAGTTATTGTTTTGTAGAATGGGAGCCAAATGATGAGCGGAGCTTGTGGTTTTCTGTACACACCCGATCTCCCCTCCCCCTCTTGCGACTCTCTTCTGGAATGCGTTCTTCCACAGTTTCTCTATAACAACTTTTCACAGCTTTGCGCAAATATTTTTTTATCACGTCAGTTTACATTTACAGCAACTGTGAGTTAACTGCTTTATCACGTCTTCGTTTGAGATCTTCTGGTCTTGTTTTCAGAGGCTGTGTGTGGTGTGTGTGTGTGTGCGTGTGTATGTATGTGTGTGTGTGTGTGTGTGCTCACTTAAAAAGTGTAAACATGAATACAAGGGTGTGCATTCATTGTCAGTTTTCACATGTGTGTTTCCAGGATACATGCTGGCAGCAGGAGTGTGTGTGTGTGTGTGTGCCTGTGCGTTTGTGTGCGTGTGTGTGCGTGTGTGTGTGTGAGCGTGTGTGTTTTTCCCAGCCATTCGCTCCTTCCTTGAGTTGGTGTGGGACCGGGGGTCATATTTATTTAGGCCAGCGACCTGTTATGGCTCATGGAGACAAATGGTGCTTGTTTGGATAAGGACTGCAATGAGTAGACACCAGATATTCTTTCTCTTCCATTCATACATATTATCCAGGGTTTTGCAGTTTAGCATGGGGATAAATTAGCCAATCATCTTAAACAGCCTCAGAGAACTTGCAGATTTCAGAATGTTAACTAAACAATCTATCAAAATATTGATTAATCTGTAGATATATAAAAAAAGAAGCAATTAAAATAAAATTGCTGAAATTGTGTAATCATGCAAAATAAAAGAGAAATAGTGTCCTGTTTTCAGATAACCCTAGATGTACAGTATTAGACTTTTCTGCCTTAATTTACTAGGTAATTTCATTTAGTTACATGTGTGTTTATGGAGATGAGAGGAGACGTCTTTTGTTTGGGATGACCGGCTAGTTTACTGTAATACATTTTGATAGATTTGGACAGTTCATGCATTAGTGGAAAAAGGGATATAAATAGATGTCACATGATCTTCAGTCTAGCAATGAAACATTTTTCGATTTGTGAATTTTGATTTAGAGTTTTTTTTCTTTCTTTCTTTATTAAATTATATTTAAACTCACCTCTTCAGAATCCATCCTCCATACCTCTTGGCACTTCCACTAACATATATCCTATTTAATAAAATGACTTAGGCACTTATCAATAATTTCTGACAATCGCATGATGCATATTAACAGAGCTATGTATGTTGAAAAAATATAACATATTTAACCCTGATGACATGCCGCTGTCTTTATCCTAACAGAATATTGATTGCTACGACAACCGGTGTGTGAAGTGTGCTACTGTTGGTACACATGTACTGTTAAGTATCTCCGAATTCTCCAAAGTGTCTGCTAAAAGCTATACATGTACATGTAAAATAGTGAGAGTAAGCTGCAGCTGGGCCTACTACAGGAAAATGACAAATAAGTATGTTAATGCCTGCTTACAGCACCGTAGTCATCACTATTTGACATTTCCCTAGGTGCTGTAATATCAGATTGGACCTTTAAGTACAGTAATATTATGGTCTTGATTGATAGCAAAATGTCTGTCCCCTGGAGCTTTGCACAGAGAACTGCGTTACTTTTTCAAAGGAGTTCCTCTAAACGCGCTGACGTGACATTTCAATCTCTCCGTTTTGTGTACTTTATCTGACTGTATGCGTATGCGCGTGTGTGTGTGTGTGTGTGTCTAGGCTGTCTAAAACATTTCATCTTGAACAAACCCCAATTGAATTCACTGCTTTGTATTCAAATGGAAAACTGTACTGTGTACGCCAAAAGATAGACCAACTGGTGCGATCACGCACACGCACATGCACACACACGCGCACATAAGAGCTATTGTAAGATGTGCGCGCTCACACACATACACACATGTTTAAACAGGGCTTTGCATTGGCTTTAGTAGACATTCTGAATCATCTGTGTTTACTGTCTCACCAGAGAGAGCTTGGACACACATAGACATGCCAATCATTTCAATGAAAACAAATCAACCTTCTGTCTTTGTCTCTCCCTCTCTTTGTTTTTGGCTTCTTTCTCTGAAACCTGAACCTTCATTGGTTGACTTATTTAAAAAAAAAGTAAGTAAAAAAAAA